>JAGFPH010023128.1:0-12139 GCA_018207615.1 Philaenus spumarius
AATATTTTCCGCGCCAGATCAACTTCGATCTCAGAAACAGAACTATACATACTCATATATATATAATATACATACTAAATGCATTTTTGTGGTGTCCATGTTATTTTTTGTATAAATTATCTTTAAATTGTACATTTTTAACTGAACATTTATATTTAGTTCATTATAGGTTGGGTAATACATTTTTGTTGAAATTGTAATATTTCCTAATACTGGTTTTCTTTCTTTAAATATGAGTTGACCTGTCAGGTGTCACACTATTGTACAAATTAAAAAGGGAGATTTGAATAAAGGTTTTCATACAAAAGAAATGTTTATAAATTTTTCTCTATCGTTTTTCTCAATATTAAAAATTGTTGTATTTATTACATAATTCTTGTATTTGTCAAATACATAACTCATTTATATAATTTCAGCAGCGATAATAGTCAAAGATTTATCATGTAGTTTGGTGTTTCTTTAAATTTGATGTGTGACATCTCGCCTTTTTTAAAATCATTGACAAAGGGCCTAGCACGGTGGTAGTTGCACAATACAAAACTATTTTAAAATAAAATTCACGTGTTGTAGGTACTTAACAGAAGCAAAAGAATTTGTTTACGTGCTTTATTTAAGTACATATGGTGAAGCGGAGATATATTGTCACCCTATAATGTACAGTGTCTGTAATGTAACGAGGAAAACAATTTTTTTTTCATATTTTGCATTTTAAATGTTTACCCTATTTTTTGCAAATGCTTAAACTATTTTTAAATGTTAAATCTTTTAAATCTCTCGAATATGGATACAAATTTTAAACACCTTTTTTACAATGTGCATTTTTATATTGAAATTATAATTTGAAATATCACGATGACGTTCAATTAACTTTAACAAATTGGTTTTGTAATGTTTTGAACACTCTGTATATTGTGATCTGAATTTTGGTGCACCCTGTAGATAGCACAGGGACTAAGTCGTCTAACGTCTGAGGGATACTCAGTTTAAAAGATGACCCAGAAATTCGCCTTGCATTAAGTTGCACTAAATTTCCTGTAATAAAATTAATATACTATTTGTAAATTATGAATGTATTTAATATAAATTGTTTTTAAATATTTCTCCTTGGAATTATTTCAAGGGGTAAGATTTGTTTTATTCCATTTGATTTACATGTCTGTATGTGCAAATAGAGACACGATGCGATGCAGTTTCATGTTTACTGTTGTAGAATCGATTTGTTGATTAATTGCTCTTTACCTGTCGTAAACTCTTGCTGCTCCAATGAACAGAATTAAACACGTTACTCGTGTCCAGAACTTGTTATTCGGAATTTCATTTCTAATCAATTTACCGTTTGCATATAAAAGATAGGATACAAGTAGGATGTTGAGAATGTATCCTATCAACATATTTAAACAATATTTATTAAAAACAAGTTGAGTAATATAATACTTGTTAAATTAGTTGGTTCTTTGTGTAAAAATGAATAACACAAGATTTTAAAGGAGGGTGCACCCATGAGTTAGGCCTACTTGGTGCATAGTCCTTACATCAGCTCCGTGTAATTTAACTCACACCTTATAATCTATAAGTTCAAAACTGCAAATATTTATTTCAGATTCTGAACTTAATGACGATCAAAAGTTTTGATTTGCTTATGAATAATAATGTGGTCATTTTATAAAAATATTGAACCTATAAACGGAATAACTTTGTGTACCTTTTTCCGAAATTTGGCTCTAAATTTCTAATATAGCAGGCAACGTTTCTTATGGAAACATAATTTTGTGCAATATTATTTTTGTATATTTTGCAATTTCTTGTTTAGCAGTTTAGGTGCTTGACTTTGTCATCAAACGTATTAAAATGTTAAAATCACCGGTTTGATTTGAAAACAGAAACTTCTCAACATTTAGTCTTTGGTTTTTGCTTAAGTTGGTCGATTACGTGAGAGTTGCTTCTATAGGCATTATTTTTTAGATTCCACAAAAAAAAAAAAATAGGAATTTAAATCCGTTAATTTACGAGGCCATGAGAAATGTTCTCCTTAAAGAATTCGCGAAACATTTTCATTTTGCTCTTTTTTGTACTCCACAGTGTGCCACTGATGCAACTAGCAGGCTCATTCATTTTCCTCTACCAGTGTCTCACAATTATGATGCCCTGGTATCGTGCCCGTGGAAAAAACGTTGCCCACAATTATTCTTTTTGATGAATTCTTATACTAAACTTTAACTTTCTGTAAATATTTAATTCTATAGATAAATGTAAAAGTTTTCCGACTCTGATATTTCCTGTTCTGACTGTTTAGCCACAGAAACTTTGCTTCATCAAAGTATATAAAATGTAAAATTATTATCAGACTTCAGTGTTTCTCCTAAAAGGTTCTCAAAGCTCGTAGTACATGAATGGAGTCTGAGTTTCTTTGTTGATCTGCCACCTCTCCCATGAGACATTACGGATTGTTGATGTACAGTTTTTGTACTACTTTCTTTATGAAGTAAATTTTCAAGGAAGTATTGTTTAAAAACGTAAGTTGGCCGGAAAGTTTGTATTTATTCACACTACCGGTTTTCTCAAACAAGCGTCAACAGGAGAAATTTTAGATTTATCGGACATTCGTATTGAATGGAAGTTTCTGTAAAGTCTTCCTGACATTTTAAGAATGATTGCCATCTATTATAGATGGCAAATAACGATAAACAATGTTGCCAACACACTACCAAAAACTAAAACCGCGTTTACACTGGAGTTGTCAACATGTTGCAAGTTTTAAGAAAATTTTGACAACAAAAATTTCGTTTCCCGTCGGTTGTCGGTAAAGATCAAAGAAAGTTGACAACAAAATGTTGTCAACATGTTGACGCGCGCTAAAAGACGAGCAACTTGTTGGCAACAAGTTGACAGCTTTTCCCACTCCGCCTTCGCTCGCCAGTTGTATGACAACACGACTGAATGCGACCTGGAACCCTTGGGGGGCAATAAATATATCTGCAGGGCTAGGACAGCACGACGTTGCCGAATCTCATTAGCGACTCAGTCGTATTGTCGTAGTCTGCGCGAGGTCCCAGCCTCTAATCCCTCCGCGTCTACCTGTGAGGCTGTCTTGAAGAAAACTTTATCCATACCAGAACTGAGTTCATAGCTAGACAATATTTACCCCTTTAAAGTCACTTCACATATTTTGCCGATAACAGTATGATTATAATATTTGTATAATTATAATATTTCGTCGTATTATCACTTTATATAATTAGAATAAAAAAAACTAAAGGACTTACCTAAACTGTTTAGTCACAGTATTTTGCATGAGAACATTGCATGTATTTTGCATGTATATGCATTGTAAATTTGCTGAGTACGCAGGGGTACGGGCTAAATATTATCACCACTGGCTGTCAAACCCTCATCAAGATTTACCCCGGTCAAGCCGTGCAGACTACGACATCACGACGGAGCCCACTCGCAGCTGCACCACCGTCGTGTTGTCGTAGCCCTGCAAACCAGGTAAACCGATGACCCTTTGCAGTTTTATTGCACCGTCGTGTTGTCGCTTTACCTCGCGCGCCAGACAGCCCGTCATAACTCCAGTTATTGTCAAGGCCAAGCCCATTAACGTGTGTTTGTTTAGGTAAAGGTCAGGTGCAGTTATTGTATTTTTTATGTTTACAATGGAAACTGAGGGTGTTGAATGGTCGCGTGCAAAATTAACTGAACTGATAGAAATGTATAGGGAAAGAGAGGTTTTTTGGAAAGGAATAGTTGTTTCCGTATTTATGGCCTCGCTATCAAAGGTTCCCTGTGGTGTGTAGGATGAACTAGATAGATGATTCACTCCGTCTTAAAAAGTTATGGAGATGAACACAGGCCTTATCAAGCACAGGCATGTTTAGTTTCAAGCAGCATGGATTTTCTTAGCACACAGGTATTGCTTTTCTGTAGTTCGTGTCACGTTTCAGGATTTTATGTCCTACCATTGTTATTAAGAACTCAAAGTCACTACTTGTCATTCTCAAAAAGTTTATTATGCTTCCGTTGCACCTCAGTTCCCCTGAAAAAGGATCACTGTCATCTTTACGTAAATCAAATAATAAGTCACTCCCACTATACTTCCCTCTAGCCCGCAAAGAAGGTTTCACCCAATATCTTCTGGGACGTCTCTGATAACGGCTGGCCAAGATTACACAAGCAGCTAGAGTAGCATCCTCTGTAGTAAACATCATGGACGCAACTGAAGTAACAGGGGAGTGAAATGTATTGGGTTAAAAATAAGCTGCTCACGTGATCAAATTATTTGCTCAAATTATTTTGTTGCCAATTTGTTTTCCTTTTATTGCCAACATGTTGCCAACATGTTGTCAACTTATTGTCAACCTGTGGATCCACTTGTCAACATTTTGGCAATAAATTTTGTTGTCATCATTTGGTGTAAACGCGGCTTAAGTTTCTCCTTCTAGGCTCGCGCTGTACATTTTTTTTAAATTTTGTAAAATCTTAATCGGATACGAAATTATATTTTGGTATTTGGCCACATTAGTAATTTGTCATACTTATTTCTCTGTCAATGACAAATGAAAATCAAGCTTTGTTAAAGATACCTTAAATACGCATTTTCATAAAATTCTCAACATTTTGTCAGATCGTTTCACACAAGCGTCAAGGTTGGGTGGGCGGATAAAGATTAGTGAGGTTAGAGACAAGGTGAAACTTGAATCTTCGTTGAGTGAATATAAATTGTCACACCTACTCTGAGGTCAGAGTTTGTTTAAGAATTGTATTTAATATCAAAAATTAAAACTTTAATGAACAATAAAAATGTTATGTAGTGATATCGATTTAATTTAAACACATATACTACAAATTTTACAGTTAGTGTTAAATATATAGAAACTAAAGAAAAAAATTTAAGTTGGAAAAGTCTCACTTAAAACCATAATTTATTCAAAAACATAGATTCGTCCCGAACCCATTCCATTTTAAAAATATCTTGCTGTACTATTTTTACATCAGTCATCTTGTAACGAACATTAATAGTTCAGCTTAACTACTTACTTTATGTCCATCACGTGACTTTCTTCTCTTGTTATATGACGCGTTTCGGAGATTTGCTCCATCATCAGACGCATATCACTCTTGCGAGGTCGTCAAAAATTACGTAAAAAACTCATAAACACAAACACTGAGAACATATTAAAACACTTTTTGCGCGTGGGATGCATCGAGCATGGTGGTTCAAGGACAACTGTCGTTGCAAGGTTAAGTGACCATGAGGTGAAGTTTGTTAGCAAAGCCCGTTATTAGCGAATTTGTATAGGAAAATGAGCTATTGCAGTGGCCCTTATGCTAGTAAAGGGCTTGCAGTGGACCAAAGGTCGGGAGTAGCAAATGAGCACCGATCATGGACCCAGAACACGTTTTGAGGTGACATTAAAAATCATTTATATATATATGTATATATGTGTTCGCACTCTAGCGGCCGCATTTCAAGTCAGATTTGGTTCAAATTTGCTACACATGTTCGTTGTCTACGTCACTCGGAAGAGTTTGTTAGCCAACAAAATCCAACAACCGGAAGCACGTTTTTTGACAGGAAGTAAATATTTTTTAGATTTTTCCTACGAGAATGAACTTGTTTTTGAGTTTTTTCTACAAATATAAATGTAGGATGTTATTCTGCATATTTTGTTTTACGCGACCTTATAGCTCGCTTGGTTCGCCCAAAATCGATCAAAACGTAAAATACCATAGAAGTACCCGGTTCAAAGCCATGTGGTGGATTCTACCGTGGGGTTGTCGTGCGAAGCATTCAATGCATTGTGTGTTGAAGATAATCCTAACACGGGGCTTGGCGTGCGAAGGACGCAATTATTTGTGTGTTGAAGATACACCCAATATTCGGAATGGCGTGCTAAAACACCATTCTGCAGCTATTCAGCACTCTCGTGAATAAACCTATTTTCCAAATTGTTGGTTGAAACAATAAAGAATAGGCATATAAACTTAATTTTGTAAATTTGCTCAACTCGCGTCAGCGGTTTAGCTGCGTGGTCGAATTATCTTGTATACTGACAGCCGTGTCATGCAGCGTGTTCGAGGAGAAAATGCAGATGGTCGTTCATTACTTGGTTTTCATTGTTTTTAAACGCTTGTATGTTTCGTATTCCTCGATAGGATCCATAATTTTGCCTTTTTTTGCATGTATGTAATGGTATCAAATTGGTTTCAAAGTCAGTATATAGCCATGGTTTTAGTCTATCAGGTGGCGTGCATAATTCGATTTATTTCCATATAAGTTCTTTTTGGGCAGATCTTCTTTGAACCTCTGATGGAACTTGGATACCAAAGAAACATGAATCTTCAGTTAATAATTGGAATATAAAATAAGTTATTTATATGAATTACTTTAGACATAGTTATTTAGTTAAGAATTTAATCCAATATTAAATGATTGTTATTTTTGGAATAAAGCTAATTTAAATGTTTATCTGTTTAAATAACAATGATTAATATATTACTAAATTCAAAACCAACTGATAAAAATAAAATTGTTCTATCGTCTTGCCAGCTTTTTCTCTATGATCGTTTTTGTATATATTTTACAAGAAGAATAATTGGAGAAATTTTGACTTAAGGGTCTGCTCTAGCAAAATAGAAAGCAACAGGTGACGAAAACGTTTCACAATATATACAAACAGTGTAGAGTTTCTTGAAACTGAGCGCTTTGACATTGCCTCATTTGAAACCATTTTGTAAATCTGTGTTTTGTAATTCCGTGATGAAAACAAAAGTAAACTTTTTTTATAAAAGTGCAGGTCCGGCTTGCGATTTACTTTTAACTATACATTTTTTATTGTGTAAGGAACAACATTCAAACTTGGTATTTAAAACATGTCAATTACATAACAAAGGAACGGGATTTGAAAATATGTAAAACCTAAAACGGATGCGTATTGTGACTATGGTTAAAATAAGAGCTTGCAAACAATTTTATGATATGATACAAAATAAACGGTTTTAAACTTAACATTGCTCTTACGGGTTAAACGTCCAAGATGGCCGCCATTTCAACAGACCTCTATTGGTTCGTTGGAAAATAAAGCTATGTTTATGTAAAATAAACCTTGTACAAACAGGACACGTATATTTAAAATCCATTCCATTCAAAATAAAACATTCGTCAGATCAAGCTAGTCGTTCCGTCATTTTTATTTTCTTCGTTGTATATAAAGGGGGTATCAAGCTAATGTATAAACACCCTATTGGCATAACCCTAAGATTTTCTTTTCTCCCCGAAATCCAAACTGTCAACCCCAAAACCTACAGACTCACTTTCACATTCTGACATGTGTCAACAATGTGTCTTGTCATTTCGCTCTCTTAGTACCGTACATTGATATCTAAGTTGTAAAGTTATTGCTATCCATACTAATATTATAAAGAGGTAAAATTTGTTTGTTTGTTTGTATGTAAAGGGTAATCTCTGGAAGTACTGAACCGATTGAAAAAATAGTTTTATTAATAACAAGCTACACTATCCCTGAGTAAAATAGGCTATAATTCATTTTGATAAAAACCTTTTTTATTTCAGTATTTGTCGGAATTTAGTCGGAAAAAATCTTAGGTTAGGCCTATACTGATGAATCATCACGTGTATTTACATTCATTACCATAGCAACCAATTGAATAAAATATTTCCATTAACAGCTGATTTCAAACTTTGAATCAATTATTTTAAATTTCTAACTTTTAGGTTATGTTTTTATTAAAGTACAGACCTGAGCCTTGCTGGTCCTTTTAACATTTATTATAACTGCTGTCATAAAATAATTTGATTTTAACATTTAACATTATTTACCACCTTAGCTTTGGGGTTATTATTAATAATATTATAAAGAGGTAAATTTTTTTTTGTTTATTTGTTTGTATGTAGGGAGTAATTTCTGGAACTACTGAACCAATTGAAAAAATAGTTTTACTAATGAAAAGCTACACTATCCTTGAGTAACATAGGCTAGAATTAATTTTTATTTAAGGGTTAAAACAACCCTTAAAACAATTAATATTAATTGTTATACTTTCCTTAAAGCTACGACCTCTAATTTTGAACATTTATTTCTTACAAGATACATAGAAAAAGTAAACTAGATTTGTATTTTGTCGCATCCTGCTAAGGGGTGTAAATGTACTAAACATGTTGATTGTTATACTTTCCTTAAAGCTAGGAATAAATTAAGGAATTTAAAAATAAGAAATTACTATATTACATCCTGATTAAAATATATAAGACATATTAGAATTTAATAGTATCGCCTGTTTATATAAAATAACCTGTTTGCGTTTGCTTCGATGACATGTTGCATAAAATAGTCTACAAATTTGGTGTCTTTAAATTTGTTTTGTAAAATGTACAGTGTTCTAGATATTTAACATATTTAAGTTTAAACTGCCGCCATTTTGAAACGGATTGTTGCAGAAAAACAATTTTTTAAAGTAAAAGGTGAATATTTAGATGACTATTTACACCCAGTTATAGGATTATATCTTAAACCGTTTCTGAGGTATAAGGTGATAATTGTAAAAATCACTTACAGACGGACATAGAGAAAAAAGATAGACCGAGATAGGACAAATGTTATATTGTGTTATTTGCTTGTTTTTAGCTGACAAATAACCCCGTAAAGTTTTGGACAGCCTGTATAGAGTTAAAATCAAAACCAAATTAAGGGTTCTCTGTATGGCTTATTCTGTTTTTTATTCAAATAAAAGACATACGTTGAAAATATTCGTCTTTTTTCATCTTTATAAAAACAATCTTTATTTCCCAATTATAATACAAGATATATTTTTCAAGAATTAATAACACTTTAATCTTTTATAAGAAATGAATCTTAAAAGGTTAAAGTTATTATCTTTGATATTTTGTCGAAAAAGAAAATTGTAAAGGTTTGGAAAAAGTAATTAAGTTATGCAAACAGGCATCTCAACTTCTACTTTCTTTTCATTATCTCAGAACGTGATTATACTTGAATCATTTACTTTGTCTTGCTTACACAGTTAATCTGGCTGAACTAAATACAAATAAAAAAAAATATTTTATTAAAGCTGCGTTGCAAACAGTAAAGGTCAAATACAAAATAAGTTAATTGAACTTTTAACTGAACAAAAATCATATTAACATAATTTATTTTTCACTTTCACCCAAACTAGACCCAACATGCGAGACTAGCTTGCAATTTTCAATGTATTTATGTTTGGTTTAGTAACCTTCAATAAATATCATAAAGTATCAGCGTACTATTTTTAGAGAACTCGGTATTGCTGGAAACAGTGAGTTCTCGGACTGCACAAGCAGTATCCAACAAGTTGGTATTACTGCACTGTGTTTTATATAAAGTACTTTATGCACAAACATTAAAAGTCGATTACCAGAAGTACAAATTTGTGTCTATATAGTGTATGATCAGTACGTACAAGATACGCACATTTAATTTCCTATTTTAATTTATATAGAGTACGATTGTTTAGCTAGATCTGTCTACAATCTTTGTGGAGGCTGCATTTTTAGGATGAACTAAAAGCTATGCATTACTTTTAGTTTGTTAAAATGTATACACAATTGAAATGGATTATTTGTAAGTTTATCAAAATTCATCAATTGAATAGAAATTATTTGCATTTGTAAGCCTTCCAACACAAGTAATAATATATATAGTGTGTGTGTTAGTCAAACCTAAATTACTCAAAACCCTTACATTTTAACAAAAAATGTCAAGACATTTTTTTTGTAGCCCTTTTGATTATCGGTTGGTGTAACTGTTAAAACAATCGAATTAAGGATAAAGCTAAGTTATGTGTAATAATTGGTTTATTCAACCCGGCATCCTATACCAACACAGTAAATACTACAATATTGTATATTATGTACATTTGCTGTCATTATCTTTAACTTGACTATTATTCTTCATCCGATTGTTTTGAAAGTTAAATCATCCGATATTGAATTAAAAGGGCAACAAAAAAGGTACCTTGACATTTTTTGTGAAACTGTACGGTTTTTGAGTAATTTAGCTCCGAAATTTTCAAACAGCCGCCATTTTGAAATGCATGATTGGATATAATCGCTTATTTTTCTTAAGATAGATCATTGTTAGGTTAAACTTCATGTCAAGTTTGCTTGTAGAGTGAGTATGACAAATTTGTCAGAGAACGTATAAACGATGCATCTGCACTTTTTTAGCGAATTTCCATAGGAAAAATGAGCTATTGCAGTGGCCCTTATGGTGAGACCCAAGGTCGGGAGTAGCAAATGAGCACCGATCATGGTCCCCAGAACACGTTTTGGGGTGTCATTAAAATTCATATATATATATGTTGCAACGGATAAACCTTATGCAATGCGTGAAAAATTGAGTTTTGTTGTAAAACTGCAAAAATCAAGATTTCATAGCAGAAGTTGAGGTACACCCTATACTTAACTAGATTAGAATACGACAAGTCCCGGCCAACTGTACTGTGTCAACAGAGATGGACTTTTGTCCAGGAACTTGTTCCAAGTTGCCTGAAAGACTTAGAAAAATTAGTTGTTTTTATACAGGAATAAGGTGTTAAATAAAAGTATAGAGTTGATGAATTTTATGGGTAAATGTGAAACACGGGAGGTGGAAACATTGTTCATGGAAGTCACAATTTTGTAAAATAAAAAATGTTAAAGTTATAAAGAGTTAAAGTTATAGGAAATTCTCAAATTTCATCAAAATTAAATGAAAAAGATATTTTTGAAAAGCGTAAGAAAAATTGTATAAAAAATGTTAAATAACAAATTAAGGAATTTTTGGTATTTTAAAAGTTAGAGATAATTGTTAAAGTTTGAAGGTGAAAAAGCACCATAAAAAATGAAAAAGGGAAAATGAAAAAGTAAACAAGTTGTAAAGAAGTAAAAGTTTTATAAGATAAAAAGTTTATAAATTGTTAATTAATTAAAATAATAGGTGAGAAAGTTCATACCTATATTTTGCTAAAAATAGAATGAAAAAGGTGGTAAAAATAATAACATAGTGTTAAGAAGGTAGTAAGGGTATAAAATTGTAAATCTCAATCGAAAGTATCAATTTTAAAGTTAAAATTCAAATTCAAAAGTAAATGTTAAATTTGGCAAATTTTGCAAGTCCCAAAAACAGAAGAAAAATCTTCGGACAGAATGGAAATTTTGGCTAGTATATCATAAAATAATAACCAACATAGAAGAAAAAAGAAAAAAGATTTTCCTTCAAAACCAGAAAAGTTTTCGCGAGGAAAAACCGCGGAATACGCGAGGCAGCGCCATAAGCGAACCAAACGTAGTACGACCATCACTCAAGTTTGAGAAGAAAGGAAAATGTATCAGGAATACGATTACGAAAACCGCAAGTTCAGAAAAGCAGTTAAAGGAAAACTACGAGGAAAATACGTAAGACAATAGGAGAAAATGTTAGGAGGGGAGATATAGATTAGCTGATGGCAAGGCCTAACGAAGAAGTTAGTGGGGGTAGTACCAACCTAAAACTTAAAGAAATCAATGCAAGTTGCATGGCAAGATATCGAACAAGGAATAGAAAAATAGGAAAGGCAGTTGGTACTCAGAAGGCGGCAAAGGAGGCTATATAAGCGGAGTACAGCGGGAGCCGCGCATCTAACGACCTATCTCAGATATATCTATCGCTCATCTGGAAGCTGGAATCGCTCTCTCACTCTTTGAGTTTTTTCATTAGATCGACGTTGTTAGACGGATCTGCGATGTTATAGTAACGTACTTAGAAGCAGTGTTTTATAAAGACAGCAGTAAGATATGTGTCAATCAAACAGTGAACATTTTAATTAATTATAATATTATGCGATATAATATTTCAAGTAACATTTTTCATTAAAATTTTATCAAACGTAAATACGAGTTAAATGAACAAAGACAGTGTAAAATCAGTTAGTATTACAGACAGTGAAAAAACGATTGGACAGTTTGAGTGAATTACGCTATAGTTAAATATATAGCGGGCGCGTCAAAAAACCTATAAATGACGTAGTCTACAAGAATCACAGGACTGATGTAATGACAATAACTGGAACCACACATGGACTTTGAAGGACTACTGGAATAAGAAGCGGAAGCCAAATCAGGGAAGGC
>JAGFPH010023129.1:0-12138 GCA_018207615.1 Philaenus spumarius
TTGTGCTAAATTGGAGTTGGATGCGTTTTTGCTTTGTTCCGTTGTTCAAGTCTGTGAGACTGAAACCATTTATACAAGTTGTTCTATTTTGTATACACTTTTTATTAGTATACATTGGATGACTTTTCATTCAGTTTAAGATATTTACAATTTCCATCGCTTAACAAATTATTTTAACTGTATATTATTAATAAAAAAATATTTTGCAACAGTAAAATATTTTGCAGTTTTTGATTACAACTTTGATTTGCTTCTTTAAAACTGTACAAAGAATAAAAGTAAATAATTGTTCATCAGGTATAGTTTGCCAAAATAAATGTACTTGCAAATAGTAATTGATTTTATCGATTGCTTAAACAAACAGATTCACTAATATTGTTAACGAAAGTGTGGTCTGAGAGACCGGAGCTGCTTCACTGCAAAATGTTGGAAACTATAACGCCATCACTGGTAGAAAATCTAATTACGCGCACATACACGAACGATTGTTGACGTAAGTATTTTAAAAGTTCTTAAACTAGTTTATTGAAATACAGAAAGAAGACAACTTTAAAAGTGAGTATAATTCATAAGAAACAATTAATTGCTTAATTTCAGAGAGTTATTGTTCCAAAAACAAAATAAAAAGAACTGTACTAACAATAAGCGCTTGAAGAATTGCGTCTATTGTTGTTACAACAGATGTACGTGACTGGTTGTAGGTTTAGTGCTTTGTAGTGTCCGTTTTTGTTTGTCCGCATTAGATAGGTAAGCTTATTAGAGTTATACAGTTTGTAGTGTAGGATAAACTTGAATAAATTATTTAGTATGTTTAATTTTCACGATCAAACGATATCATTAAATTTTATTTTCCGATAACGACGTTAGATGGGTAGCCTACGATAGACAGTTTATTAAAAATTCAAATAAGACCTGAGTATGGTAATTTTTGTTGGTTTGCTAATAAATACAGGATGATTAACAAATACACGTAAAGACTTAGAAGGACACTCTGCGTGTAGCAATAAAGAAAACTCTCAGATAATCACAAATATCTGATAACGATTATTTCCTGTTTGTCCACCATGTTGCATAAAAACACACTATAACTATCTGTGCCTAAATAGATAATATATTGGGAGAATTTAAGAATCCCTATGCGATATGAATGTCGAGCACCCTTTTATAAATATACGATATATTATATATCGACTGTATTTGCCAAACGGATCGATAGGACGTTTTTCAGTACAAACAAAAAACGATATTACTTCACTATTTGAATACTTATATACAAGTTGCTTATGTTGAACAATTCTGTAATTTTTTCTTTAATTTTAACTACCCTTTTGTAAAATTCTAATTACATCCATTTTTTAAATTTAAGAATTTTTTTGCCTTTTCGCCTTTTTTACATTATTGTACTTAAGAATTTGCCTTATTTGGCCTACATTTACTCTTTTGGCAACAAAACAATTAAAGAACTTAATCATTCGTCCTTACGTCCGTGAGTAGTAATATAATATAACAGCTGATTTTCCCCATCATCTGTAATACTGAAACAAAACCTGGAGTAGATTATACTTTGTGGCTATGTTTACAACTTCAGTCAATAATCCAATGTCTTGTGAAGATGACTTTTTTTTTGAAATATGAGTTATAGAACTAATGTAGGCTATAATACTTCGTAAGATTTGCTTTGAGGTTATAAAATGGAAATAAATACAACCTTTTTATCATCAATATATTCATTTAGGCCTATACAAATTTAAAGAAGAGGTACCTATTCGCTTAAATTTGGAAACTTTCGTACATATTCTTACAACATATTATAAACATATTCGATTATTAATTTGTTCGCTTTAATATTAATTACTTCTAAATCATTTGAGATATCATTATAAAATAAAAAACAATTAAAAGATAATATATTTCGAAATATAATAATGTATATAAATTTTAAAAAATTTACAAATAGGCCTACAGTTTTATAAATTCTTATAATTGTACACATTTACCATTTAAAACTTCCCTAGTTGGGTATGCCTAGATAAAGTTTGTTGTTTTTAAATAGTATTTTTATAAATTGTATATTTTCTGATGTGTATCTAATTAATTTGCCTGTGATTCTTTAAAGTATACAGAAAAATAAAATATTAACAATCTAAAAATTTGTAGATTTATAAAAAATTTTATTTAAAAACATATAGGACAGAAAAAACTTATATAATTAATAGAAAACCCAAATCACTTTGATTTATTACTTTAAAAAATCGTTATTATCATTATTATTAATTTGAAAATACAAATGTTTTATTTAAAAAAAGTGTTCAGCAAAATCTAATAACAATCTAAAAACTTGTAGATTTAACGACTTTATTAATTCCAAAAATATTTAGAAAAAACTTATTTAACTAACAATTAACAAAATCATTTTTAATTATTACTTTAAAAAGGTCGTTATTATAGTTCTTAATTATTTGAAAATACAACTGATTTATAAAAAAAAGTATACACAGAATCTTAATAACTATCTGAAAACATGCATGTAGATTTACCTTGTTTTAATTTAAAATGTATACAGAAACACATAATAACAATCTGAAAACATGCTTGTAGATTTACCTTGTTTTGATTTAAAATGTATACAGAAACACATAATAGCAATCTGAAAAATAGCATGAAGATTTACCAACTGTTAATTAAAAGGTTATACAGAAACCTCTAACAACAATCTGAAAACTTGTAGATTTACCTTGTTTTAATTTAAAAGGTATACAGAAACACATAATAACAATCTGAAAACTAGCATGTAGATTTACCAACTCTTAATTTAAAAGTTATACAGAAACCCCTAACAACAATCTGAAAACTTGTAGATTTAAATTGTTTTAATTTAAAAGGTATACAGAAACACATAATAACAATCAGAAAACTAGCATGTAGGTTTACCAACTGTTAATTCAAAAGGTATAGAGAAACCACTAATAACAATCTGAAAACTTGTAAATTCACCTTGTTTTAATTTGAAATGTATACAGAAACACCTAACAACAATCTGAAAACATGCATGTAGATTTACCCACTGTTAATTCAAAAATTATACAGAAACCCCTAACAACAATCTGAAAACTTGTAGATTTACGAACTGTTAAATCAAAAGGTATATAGAAACCCCTAATAACAGTCTGAAAACTTGTAGATTTAATTTGTTTTAATTTTAAAAAAGGTATACAGAAACACCTAACAACAATCTGAAAAGTAGCATGTAGATTTACCAACTGTTAATTCAAAAGGTATACAGAAACCCCTAATAGCAATCTGAAAACTTGTAGATTTAATTTGTTTTAATTTAAAACGTATACTGAAATACCTAACAACAATCTGAAAATTTGTAGATTTACCTTGTTTTAATTAAAAATGTATACAGAAACACCTAATAACAATCTGAAAACATGCATGTAGATTTACAAATTGTTAATTCAAAAGGTATACAGAAACCCCTAACAACAAAACTCATATCTTATCTATTCCAGAGTTATATTTGTTTTCTTAAACGAAATTGCTCATACAGTACAGGATCTAAGCGTTTTCATGTATATGTTTGTATGATTTTGTCCTTTATTTGTACATGTAAATAAAGTAAGCTCCTAAATGTTGTAGCAAACAATTTATCTGTGATGCTATAGCCCTGTAAATGTAAATGTCCTATTTTTTCTTGACGAATTGTGTTTCATTTTCCCTTAGTTTTCTAACCTCCGTACAGGCACCACACCCTAGTACCATCCATCAAATGTGTAAAAGTGTTAGTGTTAAGTTTTGTGTTGACGACCTCTTCACAGAATATTGTTGCGTCCGCTATACAAAACAGTGTTTTTTAAATTTCCAATAAGTGGAGCACTTGACACGGACAAATTAAAAAGTATTTTTTAACCTATAACAGTATTGTTATCAGTATAGTTGACTGCGGTGGCAAATTTCTCTCTACTATTTTTAAAGTAATTTTGTTGTGTATTATCAAATGTAGGTTAGCTCGAAACAGGTTTTTAAACTTGTGCCAGCTATTTGATTCCTTGTTGAATATGTTAACTATGTAAACCTAAGGCACTCGGACAAACTATAGGATAATGTAAATATAAAACACACGAAGTATTTACTAGCTCTTCAAACTAAAAGTTACAAAAAACAATGCATTTGCTGAATGTTGTCTTGGTCGTTTTAAAAACTATTAACCGAAAAATTTGACATAAACATAGAACTTGCCTGCCAATACCTAGTCCCAGAATAAAAAAAAAAAACAAATATATTCGTTATGGGGAGGGGCAATTGATATATTCGAGTGGAATACGGTTCATTTCGCTCTTTCAAAATATTTCCGTCATTGTATACAAACAAACCCTGTCCGTCAATCTGTGTGTAACTGTCAATTATATGGGCCATTTTTAAAGATATCCATATCAAATTTTACTTGTGCGTAAGATTTAAAAGTGAATATCATATTTATAAAAACACTAGGAGGCACTGCCATCTGTTCGCATGGCTCGCAAACTTCGTCGGTTACTCGCAGCTTTGTATAATAAGATACGTCCATCAATGAAAAATAATTTCTAGGTTCCATTAAAACAGTCGCGCGGTTTAAGAGTGTGCAATACCCCTCATGTAAAAGCTTCTAATCCAGTGAACGGAGAAAACTTTGAGAAGGCTGGCCAATGATATTGTGACTAGAATATACTTGTAGGCCTATTAGTCCAGTCAAATAGTACACTAGAAATCGCTAAAATCGCAAACTAACGGCTAGTTCTGATTTTTTAATATGTTGTTAGGACCACTACCAGTAGTGTATATCCAAGTTTGCAGCTTCGTAAGACCTGTGCTAACTTCGTAGCACGCGAAAAACCGCGAAATTATCGCACTTTTTTCAGTTTTTTCACTATATCTCCAAAACTATGCTTTTTTTCATAAAATATGTTATTTTCGTTTTTAAAGTAGATCAGCAGTTTTCTTTTTTAATCACAATCAACTAACGAAAGACACATTTGAAGAATTTCACGTGTGCTTTAGTCAAATAACCCTCAAACCATCGTAAGAACTCAACAGAACCAATTTGCGAAATGTTTTTTAGATTTTTCAGCATTGTGAGGAAACTGTTAGACCTACAGACGTCGTTTTGTGATGAATCTGAAGATTTCGAATCACCCACGAAGGCGGGCAAAATGGGCAAAATTAACTATTCCAACCCAACAATATCTCTTGTAAATATACATATAGATATATAAAACAACTTTTAAATTAATTACATTGTAAATACGTTATTAACAGACTAAATATATATTTCTTGCTGATGTACACGGTTTTCCTTTCAAAATACATCGTGAGAACTCAATAGAGCCAATTTGCGAAAAATGCAGTTTTCCCATTTTGGGGATTTTTAATAATTGTGAGGAAACTGTTAGACCTACAGACGTCGTGTTGTGCTTAAATTAAAGCTAATAACATTCGCTATAACATCTTGTCTAATGTTTTACCTAATAAAATGAGTATTTCCCCCGATTTCGGAGTCGAAAGTTGACCAAATTTTAAAATTCAATTTTTTGCAAAAATATTGCCAATTTTGGAGGTCTGTATTGGTTCTTATCTCTGCGCTACAGAGCTGGTTCTGGTTTCAAATTGGAGCAAATTTAATCTACTTTAAAAATGTAAACTACATGTTTTATGAAAAAAGCATAGTTTAGGAGATAGTGACAAAACTGAAAAAAGGGCGAAAATTTCGCGGTTTTTCGCGTGCTACGAAGTTAAAACTTGGATATACACTACTGGTAGTGGTCCTAACAACATATTAAAAAATCAGAACTAGCCGTTAGTTTGCGATTTTAATGTACTATATGACTGACCTTATATCTACACTCTTTCATTTTAACTAATGCCGATCTTATTTTTAGTTTTCGCCATGTGCGTAACACATTTAAATTTGCAGAAAGATTCAATGTATATTAGTAGATAACAAAATTCGCCCCGATGTTTTACCATTAACAAAAAAATAATGTTTTTTGTCTTGCTTATAAGCAAATGGCTTTCATAAAATATATAATTTACAACTTGTGTACCTACGAATTATAATTTAGACGTTCATGAACGATTTCCTGCAAATTATAAAAGCTTATCTTCAAAATTCGATGAAAGATAAGTTAATTGAAGAGGACTGCGTGCGACAGTTTCGTCCTGGTATTGCGCACACTTAATTTTTGGGATCCAAATATCGGTCCTTGAAATTCCATTGCAACTTGACAAGACTCATCGATCACACGGTTCCTTAGCGCATTACGTAACCGAGTGCCTAGGAGGCTGGAACGAATCGGCAGGTGAATAGTTCGGACTGTCATTAAAGTCTATAAATTAGGTAACCTTGGACAAATAGGCAATTTGTAATCTTTTACATGTTTGTTACATAGTCGAAATCCTAACGGTCGTGACAGACTGAATGTCAAGGCTATCGGCGAAGATCCTCAGGATTTATGGACGATTTCTTCTTGGGCGGTTCGTATTTCGAAGAGGTTTATATGGGCAAGGTTGACTGATTTCATCAATAATTTTAATGTTTCTAATTATAAAAGAATCCCCCGTTTATAACGTACTACTCGTGCTTGAACATGATAAATATTAATTTATTTGTAGTATATTATGTTGCGAAAAGACTCCGAATTTACATGTATTAATACTAAAGAAGACATTTATATGAAAAACGTAAATTTATTTCTATGCTTAAATGGAATTATTAAAATTTCTTTGAAGCTAAATATGTTGTGCAAACCGAATAGAATGTCGATTGACTACGCAATAACGTAATCACTACTGTATACTCAAACATTGATGGTTCTCCCTTCGCGAGAGCTCACACCATTTATAGAGACTGGCTTTGCACTTTATTGATGGTAGTTGCCAAACTAACGCAGTGTAGTGGCTTGAATTGTACGTGAAAACGTGAAAGTCCCGGGTTCAACTCCCGGTCTTGGTCTATGTTTTTTCACTTGTAATTTAATTAAATATCCCTTGCTGAGGAAGTGTGTAAGCGGGAAAAAAATAATAACACCTGAGTAAGCTGCAAAATAAGAATTGATATTGTTTTCAATGTCGTATACACGAAGTATTCAATCTGTTAATTCAATAATTGCAGTAAAACCGTACAAGTGAGATAAGATCGACCAATATCGGGAGATATCAGGGTAGCTCAGTTTGCAGAGCATCACGACGGAAACGTGAAGGTCCCGGGTTCAACTCCTGGTCTTGGTCTATGTTTTTTCACTTGTAATTTAATTTTTACGATTGTTATTCTTTTGGTGTCAGCAAAGTGTTTGGCTGCTTTTTTTATTGTAAACATTCCGAAAATGGCTGAACTTTATTGTGGTGCATATTGGGTGTTTCCTTTCCCTCGTAATTTCTATAATATTTGTCTGCAACGCAAGTGCTTTGTGTTTTTAGTCTCAGTTTAATGTCTACAGGTTGACCGCCTACAAAATAAAAAAAAAAAAAAAAAAAAAAAAATAGGTTTCTATTATAAAATCGTCGTTACTTAACCCTTTATAGGGCAGAGTTTATATATTTTTCTCCTTGTAACGATCTGTGGTTAATAAAGTGATCACTTAACATAAGGTATTAAATCGCTTGGTTGTTTAGACAAAAACCGACTCTATAGTCGTGGGCTGATAGCTTCTGCCAATAGCAATCCGTATTTTTTTGGAGGCTTATCTATTCCACTAGTTAACAGCAGTGAGTAAACAATCAAAAAAGTGGTCAGATAAGTGACCACTGCCCGTCTAGTCACACTGATTTCACCATTTTGTATGTCAGTCCTCACCTGAAGAGTGTTTTATATCAATTTAGGTAAGTTTATGATTTATTACTTATTGCCACTTTATTATATACACTTCAGTGAATACTTTAATGTATAGTTTTCTTTACTTTTCAAATGCCAATATCTATTTTTATTTTAGTAAACTTAACTTTATGTTTCTAACACAAACATTTTACAAATTTTGATTGCATGTAATAAACAAATAGAAATTTGTTGAGGCATAAAAACTTTTCTATCTGGTGCCAGCATGTGTGTAGTTATTACAAAAGTAAGTTTATTTATCAGTAAACTTTTGGCAAACAAAATATTTAGAGTTTACTAAAAGAAGTCACTATTCATATCAGTCATTGACCAAATATGGTTCCACTTATATTGAATCAGTGAATATGGCGATCTCCAATCTAGAAGTTATTTGTTTTACTACTTTTAGTAGTAATTTGTACAACGAAACTGCAATATTGGAAAATAAGTGATTTTGGTTTTTTTTCAGTATGGAGAACAATAATGAAAGGTCGCCTCCCAGTCCGCGAGATCGATGATAGATACCTGATGACAGTTACCGACAGTATGGCGGAATATTCGGAAGATAGAGGTGACAGTGATGCTGACTATACTTGAAATGTTTCTTTAGATTCGGGTAGGCCTATTCTTTCAACTATGTCTTCTATATTGGTGAGTACTCTGATCCATTCTAAAGAATCTGGATTTCAACACCTCCCATCTACATTATTTGACTACACAAGTATTGCAACGTCTTCTGGGCAAATGGCCTGAGTCATTGATAAAAAAAATGTTAAATAGTGATGATAGCTTATTAGGTCCTAACTATCCATCACAATAAGATATACCTGATCACGTTAGAGATATTTTTGAATATATCAGCTCTTCCTAGGAATCTACAACACACGCTGAAGAAGAATGTTCACATACGGAAAGAGAAGGGAGTTAAACGGTCTAATCCATTTACATTTAGTGATAACTTAGAAAAGCCTAGTGTATTTGATTAATTTAAGTTTTATCAGTATATGGATATAATAACTTTTTTGAAGTTATACTTCTTTGTGCCCGTTATAATTGGGATGAGGTGTCGGTCGAGAAACCGCGTCACGCGTTAGGAGTAAAATCCGGAAAGTTCCTTTTTATACCTTTCTTCGTATATTCGTATAATTTCCTATACTTCAAAACGTCGGATTGATTTGAAACTTTGCACACTTATCAAGGACCGATGACAATGCAATATTAATTTTGTTGGGTGTAGTAAGTGAGCACTGGTCATGGTCCCCAGAACACGACGTGATTTTCACCCCCTTCAAAACGTCGGATTGATTTTAAACTTTGCACACTTATCAAAGACCGATGACAATGCAATATTAATTGTGTTGGGTGTAGTAAGTGAGCACTGCTCATGGTCCCCAGAACACGACGTGATTTTTACCCCCTTCAAAAAGTCGGATTGATTTGAAACTTTGCACACTTATCAAGGACCGATGACAATGCAATATTAATTTTGTTGGGTGTAGTAAGTGAGCACTGATCCTGGTCCCCTGAACACGTTTTCGGCAGTCATTAAAAATTTTATATGTAGGGTGATTCACGACGATATGCAGAAACTTCGGGAGCTCATTCATTTTGTTGTGTGTAGTAAGTGAGCACTGATCATGGTCCCCAGACTAACAGTGACCACAAAACAGATGCAACAATAGTATTCATAAGCGTATGTAACAAAGAAGGAAAAATGGGATATTAATTTTAAAATATGCCTTCAGTGTTGGTTAGTGTTTTTATAAAAGAATATGCTATCATCTACAAAATAGTAGGGCTACTCTAAGTTACGACTAGTTTCCCCCAAAATATATTAAATCAATAGTAGGTCTACCTGTCTATACCATTGGATGGCCAAAGAAGTATAACTTCCACCGTCTGGTCCGACGCAGACCCAAATTTTTTTTGTAACTCTTAGTTTTAACTATACAATAATCATTCTAAACGTACAAGATTTAAATGTGATTTATTTTTTTCATTGTGTTTATCAAAGTTGTTCCTTTTATTTTAGTATGTTCACTAATATTAAAAATAAGTATTTTATGACTACAAGATGTAATTTCAGTTAGTCTTTTCCAATACAACTGTTTATTTTGTAACTCGTAGTTGTATGTATACAATAACCTTTCTAAAGGTACAAGATTTAATTGTGATTTATTTTTCCACGTTGTGTTTACCGATGTTGTTCCTTTTGTTTTTTTACTGTAGTTCACTAATAGTAAAAATAAATAAAATATAAATTAATTTTAAAGTGTATTGTTTACAAATCATAAATAATAAACTAACCGCCCCTTACATGTGGCGTTTAAGCACTCTGATTAGTTTATTGACCACCGCTTATCACAAAAACGGGTAGCGATAAAAAATATTTAAAAAGCTATTTATGTTAAATTGTTATAGTTAATCTATATATACAAAAGCCAAAATCCACTGACTCACTGATCACGATTTCTCAAAAACTACTGAACGGATTGGAACGAAATTTGGTATGTATATAGCTTCCTCTAGGGCCATAGGTGCTCACTAAGAAAGGTTTTCAAAAAATTCGAAATTTTAGAGGGGTTTGGGGGGGGGGGTCAAAATTACTAAAAATCCCCATAAAAAATACATAGTGTAATATATTTATATATTTTATATTGATATATATATATATATTTGTTTAATATACATTTAACTTTGACTTGTCTATCCGTGCAAAGCCGGATCGGGCCAGCTAGTTCAACTAATATAATGAAAATTTGAAATTAGAAAAAAAATTTCTTGCCCATCCAGGAAAAAACCATGTTGGTCAGTTAACTATCCAGTAACCTATAAAGGGGCGCATAAATCAGTGGAGCATGATAATTTTATACGCTGGGTTAATCAGACCCAGCGTCTAAATCCTCATGCGCCCCTGGACATACGCCCAATTTGCCCGTTTTTAAAATAGAATACCTATCAGACTGACTACTTCGTATAAAACGACGTAGAGTTATAACGTTTTTGTTGTATCAAAACTGCACAGAACAACACTTTTACGCGATACAATTTGCCGGTTATTTGAATACTTCTTCGGTCATGTGACTCACTTCGGTAACTATTAACCGACGAAAGCAGCATTGCAATCGTTCACCTTCTAAGCAGATGTTAGTGGGCCATTTATTTCTGTGTCGAATGTTAATCGAACGTTAACAAAATGACCTTCAATATAATAGAGTAGTAAGGTATTGCGGTAGCATTGGTAGTATTGGAAGACTTAGTGTTGAAACAGCTAAAGCGTACTAAAACCGAGTACACGATTGTATAAACATTTTAATCGCCCGAGTGCCGAGTGCTGGCTTGTACTGATGGCAACTAACTGTTCACAGACACTAACAATTCATGTTCAAGGTACGTTGTGATTGAAGCGACTGGTGCGATCATCGGTCTGCGATAATCGCAGGCGCCTGCTTTGCATTGTTCAAAAGGTCCTGTTGTTGTTGAAGCGATTATCGCTAGAGTTGTTAGCGTCTATAGCGATCGACTAGTCTTGGAGCAGATATAATCGCAGTCGCAGAGCGATTATTACTCGGTGAACAAAATCTTTGTTACTTTTTTAAAGATGTCTCATTAAAAACATAAAAAAGGATAATAACAGATTAACTTATAAGACGGATGTGTTGAAATACTATAACTGAACAGAATTTATATTGTATTATATTCTGTAATTTTAAATATTATGTAATATAAGCCATGGCTCTAAATTTTATTAATATGTGTAACAAAAAGAGTTAACCCATTTCCAAAGGAATCAATTTTGTATATACAATTGATTGGCGGCGTAGCAGCTGATTTCCGGATTAAAATCTCCCAGAGATTAAAAACTTAAAAATTATATATAAAATGTATTTATTACTTTTAATAATCAAATTTAATTTACTTAAACTAATTATTTATTTTATTTTATTTTGTAAATTCTTTTTTTACACATTTTTATAATAATACCTATAGGATGAATAAATTTGAAATAAGTTTTAAAATCAAAATTATGTATCAAAATTTAAACTAAATTCAAGTTATAATTCATTTTTTTGAGATGTGATTTAAAATTAATTTTCTTTCTTTACTAGGTACCTCATTGGTACCTCTGGTATTTAAGGTAGTATAATATAATATAATTATTACACTAGCTGACACATGTGAATATTTGTGTGATTTGTGATAAGATTTGTGTGATATATTACACTTGCATATAGAATGTACACAATCTAACTAACAGCTGTTATGTTAGTTAAACAGTTGTTATAATC
>JAGFPH010023130.1:0-12137 GCA_018207615.1 Philaenus spumarius
TTTAATAATGTTGTTATGAAAGGATCTAACTTTATTAAGAAAAAAAAGAAAAGTAATGTGTGCTTAAGACCACACGGAAGAACTGTACACTTTTTAACACAACTTACGAAATGAGGAAGCACAATGTCCATTTCAGAGGTATTACCAATTAAACTATAAATTGTGTTAACAGTAACAGATTAAGCCTATGACGTAGGACAATCTGTTATATTAATATACCCAACTCAAATATACTAAATTAGCAATGCAATCGTGGCCTAACCGGCTAAGGCGTTAGTCTATGGTGATGGACTCTATTGGTTCGAATCTTGGCAAGACCAATACGTTTTTCAAACAGATGGAATAGAGCTTTTCACAATAAAGTGTTTCACATCAGAGCGTTTCATAAAATGCATGGTGAAACGCGTGACGCTAAAATCCGATTCACCCCCATCAACAAGTAAACTATATACTCTTTTATATACACATGTATACACATTTTTTGGACGTGGTGTGCATATAGAAGTTTACTTTTCAAGAAAGGCTTTCTGTAAATTTTCGACAGTGCCTGATGTAGTTCAATAATGAATCCGACCACCATCTTAATTTATTGTCAAAGTTTTCTCTCAAATGAAGTTTAGTTTGAAACTTTGGGTAATATTGTGTTGTTGTTGTGGTAACAATGCACAATACGGTGTGCAGAGATTAATAACGTTTAATAAACAATACGGAATGTGGTTGGAACTTGGTCTGTGTGGCATTGAAACACAAATCTATTCGTTAGTAAAATTCCTATACACTCAGTTACAATATGGAGATGGTAGATTTATATTTTTAGCTAATTTCCATTGGAAAATGAGCTATTGCAGTGCTCCGCTATTGCTGGAGTAGCAAATGAGCACCAATCATGGTCCCCAGAACACGTTTTCTGGTGCCATTAAAAATCATATATATATGTATTATCTGTTCGCACTCTAGCGGCCGCATTTTAAGTCCGATTTGGTTCAAATTTTGGTACACATGTTGGTTGTCTACGTCGCTCGGACGAGTTCGTTAGCAAAAATAAATCCAACAACCGGAAGCACATTTTTGGCCGGAAGTAACTATTTTTTCAGATTTTTCCTACGGGAATGAATTTGATTTTGAGTTTTCAACAATTATAAAAGTAGGATGTTATTCTGCACATTTTGTTTTTTTACGTGACCTTATAGCTCGCTTGGTTCCCCCAAAATTGATCAAAACGTAAAATACCATAAAAGTACCCGGTTCAAAGCCATGTGGTGGATTTTAACGTGGGGTTGGCGTGCGAAGCACGCAATGCATTGTGTATTTAAAATACCCCCAATACGGGGGTTGGCGTGCGAAGCACGCAATGCATTGTGTATTGAAGATACTCCCAATATGCTGAATGGCGTGCGAACCATTTTGCAGCTATTCAGCACCATCGTGAATAGACCTATTTCCCAAATTGTTGGTTGAAACCCTAAAACATAGTCCTATAATCTTAATTTTGGAAATTTGCTCAACTCACGTCAGCGGTTCAGCTGCGTGGTCGAATTATTATATTTCAATCTTAGTTCCCAACAAAACGATAATACCTAACTGTAAATACATTATGCATACTATGTTCTCTAGTTATAGCCTAGTCAAGAGGAAAGAGTTCAAAATATAAACAAGCATGTATGTTATTCAAAAGTGTTTCTACACATATAAGAAACTATTAAACCAATTCCGTAAGTAGGAAATGAAATTTAAAATGCCAATGTACGTTTTTCAGTACATATAAATTAAATGTTAGTAATAATGATGATAAATCTTTATTGTATAATGAAGGTTACAATCATTATTTTGCAAGCTTATTTAGACAATGGTTTTTATCGTCTGTCGTTTGGAAGACTATTAAACCTTCTTACTTTAACACCTCTAGCTCTATGTGTTACATGCATTACGCTAACAAAAAATTACAAAACAACAAGAAATAATTATCCTAAACCTGACACCCATACATAATTACATACATACACATGCACCCACTCACATACATTTAGCAAATACTATACACTAAGACGACAACTAAAAATGTATTATGTATGAAAACTAGGCAAAGATTACCAACAATGTAAACATTAAGCAAAAATTGCCAACAAAAACACAAATATTAACAAATGATCTAGGAGGGTGCAAAGACATGAACACAAATACAAATTCAAACATTAATAATTGAATTCGCGGAATAATTCCCATCTGTATTGCCAAGAATGTTGCACGTACCTAGCAAGATATTTCCAATTTTCCCCGTTAAGCTGTACAAGTAATTCCTCCCAACTAAACTCCAATTTCCCAAAATATTGTTTCCAAAATTGGACAAATCTCTAGGAAATGTAAACTATCTTCTTTAGTCTTCAAATTACAGGGCGAACAGTTGTAATTTACCCCCTCCACCCAAGGCCTGCAGTTCAAATACAGCAGCTCTGCTCTACATTTAATTACATTTCGTACTATCCAAACATCCTTATCTAGATACGAGTTGGTTATTTGAATTCAAAGATTTATAAATGGTACGAAACGTAGAATCGGAACGAGCCTGAAGATTGTCATGTTTATTTGGAGCCTTATCGCTTACACTAATGCAAACATTTTACCTTTCCATTCTTTTGATCCACTTCACTAATTTCCTACATCCAAAGATAATTATCAAGTACTAGCAGGTACGCGTGGCTTCACACACGGTTCAAAGATCCGCCGCATAGTGAGTTTTAATCCAATTTTTTTTTCAAATTCAATTAAAATAATTATAAAAATAAGAACACTGAATTAAAAAAAAAGTAACAAAAGGTCTAACTAAATATGAACCATACAGAACCATATTAAATACAGAACCATTTAATCTATATATATAAAAGCGAAATACCACTCACTCACTGACTCACTCATCACGATTTCTCAAAAACTACCGAACGGATTGAAATGAAATTTGGTATGTAGCTTCCTCTAGGGCCATAGGTGCTCACTAAGAAATGGTTTTAAAAAATTCGAAATTTTATTGGGATTTGGGAGGACCAAAATTATTAAATCACGATTTCTTCAAAAGTACCTAACGGATTGGAATGTAGCTTCCTCTAGGGCCATAAGTGTTCACTAAAAAAGGGTTTTAAAAAATTGAAAATTTTAGGAGGGTTTGTGGGGTAAAAATTACTAAATCACGATTTCTCCAGAATTACCTAACAGATTGGAATGAAATTTGGTAAGTAGCTTCCTCTATTGCCATAGGGGCTCACTAAGAAAGAGTATGAAAAAATTCGAAATTTTAGTGGGGGTTTGGGGGGATCAAAGTTATTAAATCACGATTTCTTCAAAACTACCGAACGTATTGGAATGAAATTTGGTAAGTAGCTTCCTCTAGGGCCATAGGGGCTCACTAAGAAAGGGTATGAAAAATTTCGAAATTTTAGTAGGGGCTTGGGGGGATCAAAGTTACTAAAGTCATAATTTCAAATCTTTTATTATTATGACGATAGTGCTATTATTATTTAAGATCTATATATATAAAAGCCAAATACCACTCACTGACTGAACACTTAAAAAGAATAGAATTACGTTAAAAAGACTGAAAATACTAACCACCACGGGTAACGCCGTACGGGTCAGCAAGTGATAATATACAGTTATAAAATGGAAATACGTAAATTATGTTTTTTTGTAATACAATTATTTAAATTTACATTTTCTATAAGTTGTCATTTTAATTAAAAGTAATTGAACTTAAAAGAGACGTTTGGTGTTGCCTCTTTACGTAGCCTTCCACTGCCTTTAAAGGTTTTAATTAATGTAACAGCTAATTCCTCGCGAACTTCGAAAACACATTACTTTAAGGATACGATTTATTTAATTGCTTGGCCGGACGTTAGATCGATTTAATGAAGACCAAACGTAGTTGAAGATATGTGAATGCTGCTTGGAAAGTAATGGTGATTGCTCTCTTGCTAAAGAGAAGTTTCAATATGATTCTTGATTTCTTCTATTTACCATTATTTGCTTTAGTTAAAAATGCGTAAACTTTTAAAAGGAAAAGGTTAAACTAAATAACTTCAAATATTTAATTAACTTAGACATTAACAGATATTTGAAGACCTCCCTATAACAACGTTGTTTATCATATTTTTCTGAATTCCAAGTTATTTGATCTCATGTTATAGCTTACTACAAACAAGTACTACGTATTAGTACTAAATAAACACAAAACTTATGGCTTGCATAGCAGTATACATTATAACAGCGAGAAGAGAAGGGGAGAGATAGGCAATACGGTAGCAAGTGTCTAAAGTGGTTTTTGTAGTCATGTTTCCTTAAGGCAAGCCATAGCCGAGTGGATAGCGTGGGATCTTCCTGATCAGAAGATACCGGGTCCGAATCTCGGCTAGACCAGGTAACTTTTCATATATGTGTTTGAGGTAGGAGGGCGGAAGTAAAGCAAACGGTGGTTGCCTCGCTTCCAAGCTGACGGGATATGACTGGTTATCTGGTCTCCGGCTTGGGATGTTTTACATAATTTTAATAATAAATATACACGAAATTTTTTTAACTTCGACTTCTTTACCATTGAAGTTTAACAATAACCATTGAAATGACAAACAATATATATTTTATTCGTACAGTAACAATTCTTTAACAATTTCTTACTTAAGCCCTTTTGTCCTAACTTCAAAGATCGTTAATTTGCGTGTATATAAGGTTGAATAAGTATATGCATATACTGTACGTATATTTATATTCATTGTTGATAGCCTTAGAACTACATATATTATATATATATATATTATATTATTTATATTTTGTCAAATGTAGTCAGTATTTGTTCTTTACCTTTTATGTGGCTACATGTTTCACTGCCACAGGCAGCATAGATAGCTGGCCTGATGATGCTACGTATATTTGTTATTACGCTAATTGCATAATTTACTTAAATAAAACGTATATCGACCGATGGTTGCAACTTGTGATTATAATGCCATATTTTTTAGCTTTGTCTAATAGGTTTAGAAATACATACAATAAAGGGTAATTTGTGCTAGCATGCTTAAAGGCAGGTAACCTTATAGAGATAATTTACCGAGCTTACTCTGCGTACAGTGACTAGATAGAGACAGTGTGGTCAACGGACGTCTTGTTTTCTATTGGCTGCGCCATATTGTTTCCATTTTTCTGTTTACAGTAATGTTATTTAAATAGGAATTAGTTATTTTCGTGATATTACTGCTGTTATTTCATTGTTTTTCTTGCTTTTTTTGTATGGTTTTTCCTACTTTATGATTTAATTATTAAGTTTGTTAAATAGTTCAGTTGTAATTTAGTGTTTACTTAGTGAAAACTGAAATTACAGTCTACAGATAACTTTCCCTTTTAGTGGTTTTGACAGTATTAAATATAAGTATTAAGAAGACAAAATACAGTGATGTAAACCTAAAATAAAGTTTGTATGCAATTATTTGTCCTTGTATATGATTCTATTTATTATTTTCACTCTTCCCATTAACCTTCTTTCTGGCAAAGAGTAGCCTACCTGGAGTACTCTTTTAGCAATAATTAAAAAAAAACCTTTGTAGCCTACATATAAAGTAATATTTAATAAGTTATATTATATATCATTATATATGGTAATAAACCATATATATATATCATAAATATATATATGGTTTATTACATTATAGTCTAC
Source organism: Philaenus spumarius (assembly GCA_018207615.1). NCBI lineage: Eukaryota > Metazoa > Arthropoda > Insecta > Hemiptera > Aphrophoridae > Philaenus > Philaenus spumarius. The sequence continues at coordinate 5,693 of JAGFPH010023130.1, forward strand.
TTTTATCTCTTGTCACTGTAAGCTAATATCAATTATTGCTTGAGTGCGTGAAAACTATACCTAGGCCTACAAATTTCTTTCTGTAATAGCCTACTTACAAAATAATGTGGCAATCCTAATATATTTTTTTAATAATAAATTAGGCTTCGTTGTATGCCCTTTTGGAACATATTTCGTTTGTTTTAACCTTTTAAGGTAAAATTTACAATACGCCTACTCATGTTTTTTTTTTCAATAGCCTACTTACTAAATAATGTGTTTACTATATTTTTATGTAGGCCTAGTTAGAATATATTAGGCTTCACTTTATGCCTTGTCGGAAACATATTTTGTGTTTTTATGAACTTCTTTAATCGTAGAAAAACTAATAGGCCTACTAGTTTTTAGAAGACAAAATATATATAAAACAACGCACAAAATTACACTTGAAGTTATTTTAGGTTAACTTATATGTATCCTTTTATAATAAAGGTTAGAAACCCTAATTTTGCATTTTGAAGTATTCATACATTTTTTAAATACGTAAAGTTTTGCATTTTGCCGAAATTTAATATTTGTCTCCCAAAAATGTATTTTTGGAAAAACATATTTTTTAATTGTTTTTTTTTAACAGATTTTTTACATTTTCTAATATTTGATTTATAATTTTAAAAACTTTAGGTATTTTTCAAAGGGCCAACTTTTGACATTTCAATGGGCTAAATGTACCATAGTAGTTCTGTTCCATTTGTACTAAACTACTCAAATTGTTGTTTATAATTGTTAAAACTTCAACTACACAGAAATATTGCTTGTACTTTTCTTATGAAGAAAAAGAATAATAGTATATACTTTACTAAATTTAATTAGATTATATAGATGTTTAAATGATAATGTGCACGAGTAGTAAAAAAGTGTCAGCCGGTATTTTCTGTATTCATTCATTTAGTGAGGAAAATATATCGAAAAAAAATGGTTTATACTTGACAATTTTTGTGACAATGTATTAATCCAATTGCATAAGAACAATTTTGAAGCGGAAAATGGAGTTAAATGCGAAAAATCGTCCCTACGCTAATATAAACCCGTGTTGAGCTGGAAACAACATGGCTGCCAGCCCTCGTTGGCCACACTGTCTCTATGTAACGCTGCAGATATTTAACCGGCCTAACTTGCATCAAAACCCGTGCTAAACAATAAAAGTGGCTAGCGTACTCTGCGTACGCACGCGCCGTCCGAGCGGAGAGATAAGTTGCCCGATATTGGAACTGTTAAGGGTCGGCTCTAGTAAAACAGAAAGCAACCTGCGACTCCCTATAGCTGCGGTAGGTTACGCGGACATTGCTCATCCTAAATCCATTTAAAACCCGCAATTATTCAAATAGCGTTTTTTAAAAAATACCTAACTCTTGGGGACAAAATTCTTCATCGGAATGGCTTGGTCATTTTTCGCTATAGTTAATAGTTACAACGTAAAAACTATTTAAAATCACCCTATAGCGGCGGTAGGTTACACGGACATTGCTCAGCCTAAATCCATTTAAAACCCGTAATTGTTCAAATAGCGTTTAAAAAAAAATACAAAACTCTTGGAGACGAAATTCTTCATGCGAATGGCTTGGTAGTTTTTCGCTATAATTAATAGTGGGAATATAAAAAAATATTAAAAATCAATGTTTTAAATCTATATATATAAAAATGAATTGCTGTTCGTTAGTCTCGCTAAAACTCGAGAACGGCTGGACCGATTTGGCTAATTTTGGTCTTAAAATGTTTGCAGTAGTTCATAGAAGGTTTATACGTAAAGAAAAATTTGAAACGTTTCCCGAAAAAGTTTCAAATTTGGAAGAAACTCAACAGCCTTTACTGTATAGCTTACAAAAACAGCTGTTCGTATATAAAGCTTAGCAACACGTTATGTTTGTTTACAATCATTACCATAGCAACATTACTTAGTAAATTTATAATCACTTTAATACTCTTCAAAACTAACAGCTTTTTAAGGTTAGATTGAAAAACTATAAACAAACACAAGGAAAATCAACGAAAAATGCTTACAGAATTATAATTCAACTCAAACATTGGTTATTAAATATCTATATAGGCCTACTTAGAGATATGCTGTTTAAAATATTGTTTATATAAAATATATCATAACTATGAATTTCTTAATATTTTTCAAAACATATTTTCGCTATGAATAATAATAATAACAAACAAATTATTTGACACCATGCATAACCATAAACATACACGAGTTTAAACATATTATATTGAAAACTAAACAAACAATCTGAATTAAATTAAATGCCATTAAAATATCACATTCGTAGCTTTATTTTGATATATAATTGTATATTATTTAAATACTAAACAATATCTTATACTAATTTTAGGCCTATACATTTAAAATTACAAACTCTATTTGAACCAGTTTGTTACATCCTAAATTAACGCGGATGTTACAAAGTGATTGAAATATCTTTTCTACGACCCCCAGCTAATTTAAACCCTCACTAAGAAAGGGTTAAAAGAAATTCAAAATTTTACGACGGTTTGGGGTAGTCAAAGTTACTAAAAATCCCTATAAGAACGAATTGGAATGAAATTTGGTACGTAGCTTCCTTTTACGCTGTAGGTGCTCGCAACATTGTCATTGAAATTAAGTGAAAGTAAAATTAGTAAAAACTATAAATTAAAACGATGTATTTAAAGCTTTTTCATGTTAGATAGTAGTTTACAGGAATGCAATTGTCAGTGCTTTCTTAAATAGCGTAGCCTTTTTTTCATGACCACAGTAGGATACGCACGGGTATTCAACGAACACTTAAAAAGAATACAATTACGTCAAAAAGACTGAAAATACTAACAACCACGGACGGGTCAGCTAGTTGTTAATAAATATTAAACAAAATATTTTTCTTAATTTTTAAAAAGCCATTTGCATGTATATTGACCATAGCTATAAAATGACATATCGTTTATAATTTTCGAATCAAAAATAAAGGAAAAATTTGGATTTTAATTTAACATTGGTCTTATGGAGTGTCAGCCAACATGGCCGACAGCTAGAGCCGACCCTTAAGGTTGGGACGTAGCGTTGGATTTGTTTTCTTTGGTTCCAAATTAAGTTAGCAAGTAGCAATGTATTTAAAATGTACAAAGGTATCAATATAGTAGGTAAGAGTAGATGACATTTCCATATTTACGCATTTGTCCTTATAACTAGGTATAACTGTACAGTAATAAAATGTTTGCAAATAATACCGCTGGCAAACCTATTCATAAGGAAGGCAGGAAGGGATCGGTTTTAGTGGTATAACGCAAAACACTCAGTAAAGGGTGAATCGTTTTATTTATGAGTTTATATAGTAACATTTCCATCGAATTCAATTCAAAACACTACCACGTTTATACAAACACCAGCTGAAATAAGCTAATACAATGGCTGTGAAAACCTTTGACAACTGACCGACGAACTGTGAATATACGCTACGTTAGTGTTTCTATTACAGTTTGCTGATTCAGTCTGACAACAATAGGGGCGTAACGGACGACTACTCTTAACCTAACATTTGGTTCAGTTTGTAGAAAATATTTAGTGAATGCCCAATATACAACATTCAAGTCTGTTTGTTAAAATGTAACGTTGCTAAAATAGATAGGCTATACGACTGGAATGAACTAAAACAGTCGGAATAGGAGTAGACAAACAAGTGTAGTATGTGTTAATTGCATCTTTTAACTAATTGCATAAATCCCGTAACAATTTTATGTTTTACTTTCTCACTATACTATAGTTTAGAGAAAGTATAGTGATCACAAAAAATCGATGTTGAGATTGTTGTGGAAATATCCGTTTTGTCCAAAAAAAATGTTTTTTTTACAAAATGTCTGTCTGTAAATCTGTATGTCTGTATGTCTGTCTGTATGTCTGTATGACTGTATGTATACAAAGCTAGAAAGAAAACTATTCGATCGATTTCGAACAAATTTGCACAAAACATGTCAATTAGGCATGTAAAGATGCACGAAAAAAGGTTTTGAAAATTTTTGAAAAAGAACCCCCTTTTTGGTCAAAAAACCTCCCAAAAATCAGTTATTATTTTTTAGAAAAAAACGGCTCTGACGATTTTGATAAAATTTGCATTATTTGTAGCCCTTAATACCCTACCATGTGCAAAAAAAACCGAAAAAATTCTCGTTTAGCTAATAATAATAATATTTATTAGTTACTCTCTTTTCATAGGCTTAAATTTGGCGAAGCACGCAATGCATTGTGTATTGAAAATACTCCCAATACGGGGGTTGGCATGCGAAGCACGCAATGCACTGTTTATTGAAAATACTCTCAGTACGGGGGTTGGCGTGCGATGTGCGCAATGCACTGTGTATTGAAAATATTCCAATATGAGGGTTGGCGTGTGAAGCACGCATTGCACTGTGTATTGAAAATACTCCCAATACGGTGGTTGGCGTGTGATGTGCGCAATGCACGTGTATTGAAAATACTCCAATACGAGGGTTGGCGTGCGAAGCACGCATTGTACTGTGTACTGAAAATACTCCCAATAAGTGGGTTGGCGTGCAATGCACTGTGCGTCGCCCGCTTCTCATATTGTTCAGTGTCAAGCTCACATGTGCGTCTTTAGCAGTGAATGTGGTTAGAAGGATTTAAATTCATATCCACGGTCCTGAACTGACCCTCCCCGAAAAGTTTTCCTGGCTACGGCCTTTCTACCTTGATAATTGAATTGTCCAAAATTTAGTAATTTAAATATGTTTGTGAGAAAGTATGTGCCACTTTCTGCTACCGTTTATTTAATTTGTAATAATTTAACCGCTTACAAACTTCTTCAGCAAGGGTTAATTTAATTAAACTGCAAGTGAAAAAACCATGGACCAAGACCGGGATTTGAACCCTGGACCTTTACCATTCCGTGGTAACGCTCTACCGACTAAGCTACCCTGATCACTCCATATAAAGATCCTGGGTTCAAATCCCAGTTTTGGTCCATGTTTTTTCACTTGTAATTAAATTAAATTTTATGTTCATTAAGATATGATAACGGTTAATACAAGTGTACATCAAGGAACATAAACAACAGAACTTAGATTTAAACTTTTAAAAAAGGTGCCAACTGAAGCAGTATGGTGTCGCTAACTGCTTACGTCACTTGGCTTGCTGAGAAAAATTTAAGTTTTTGATAAAATCCAAAAGAAATATTTTAAACACTGACAACATTAATTCATGCAATCACAACTCGACAACTATATTTAATGCTAACAGTGTCGTTAATGTTACATTATGGGCATACTGAATTGCAGTGCCCCCCCACATTTCAGTTCCCCTAGGAAACAGAAACAGTTAATTTAGCCTGTTATAAATCATACTTCAGATTTAATAATAAATACATATTTATTGTAAACATGAAATAAATATCTACTGATTGCTATTATATTGATGTTTATATACGTTTTTTTTTTTAAAGAAAAACTAAGACAAAATTTTCAATCAGAACACTTACACAAATGGAGAGAGACGGTAAGAGGTCAGTGACAGGCACACGACTTCATTCATGTCCTGGATGGACACCTAAGCAGAACACTGCTGGGTATTGGCAGGACGGAAGTGAGGTTGTTGACGGGACACAACTCTCTGAAGAGGCACCTCCACCTGATGGGGCTGGAAAACGACCATTATGTCGAAGGTGAGGAGAGAATGAGGAAACTAATTTCTATGTTTGATGCGAATGTGATGCCCTCGCATCAATGAGGCAGAAATATCTGGATCAAGGATACCCTGACACCAGTTACATACGAGAGGAGGGCCCTCATGGACTCCTTCGTTTAGCAAAATGGGAGGGTTTGATGTCAACTGCTGCCTGACATGGGCACAGAGGACCTCATGGTTTATTTAGGTGCAGCGGGTTCTGGCGGATTATAATAACAACAATAATAATAGTTATACAATTATAATCAATAACTAATATTATTATTTATATTACATATAAATAAGGCTACCCCCAAAATCTCTGAATACATTGTAGTTTCCTGTTAGAAAATATGTATAGAAAATGGGCAATATGCAAAAGCTCCTTGCAAAGCCGTAGCCAGGAGGGGGGGCCTTAGGGGGTCAACCCCCCCCAAATCCCGAAATTTAGCATTAAAAATTAATACTTGGTTTAAAAAGTGCAAATTTAATTATAAAATAGGCAACACAACAGAGGATCCAGCAACATATTTTACATCATTGTGCATTGCATGCATACTGATATTTAGATTTACTTGATTAAACTACAACGTACAATACACATGGATGCAGTAGGTTACAGCCTTACTCTCTTGTGAGCTTGATCTGATCTATTAAATAAGAAAACTATGAAGGTTTAACAAACATACTGTCTACTCTAACAAAACACGCAACGCATTGTGTATTGAAAACACTCCCAATAATTGGGTTGGC
>JAGFPH010023131.1:0-12136 GCA_018207615.1 Philaenus spumarius
ATTGTTGGTTGAAGCCCTAAAACATATAAATTTATGTTTAGATAACAACAATTTGTTAGATAAACAAATATTGGTTTAGACTCTAGAAGTTGTATTCATTAAATACATATTAGGTAAACTAAAAGACTAAATAAACCCAAGTCAAACCAAATTATTTTGAAATTGTTCGACCACTTATAGCTTATGTTAAAAAGAAAATTGAATATTTTTTCCTTTATTTCTTATCAATATACAGGGTGATTCAGAACTATACGGCAATGTTTCGGAAGATCATTCTGTAGCTAAAAATAAGAAAAATGTTCATTTAAACATAGGCCCGAAAACGTTAAGTTTCTAGATATCCGCCATTATGTTTATTTTTTACAAAATAATTCATATCTAGATAAATGTTGGACTGATTGAGTTCAAACTTAGCACGAAGTTTAACCTAACGATGATATATCTCAAGAAAATGAAACCTAAATTACTCAAAAACAGCACATTTAACAAAAAATTTCTAGAGACCTTATTTGTAGCCTTTTTGATTCCTTATCGGACTGTGTAACTGACAAAACAATCGGATTAAAGATAATAGCTAAGTTAAAGATAATAACAACATAAGTATATACAATATTGTTGTATTTACTGTGTTATTATAAGATTCCGGGTTGAACAAACCAGTTATTACACATGACTTTAAAAAATAACTATTACCTTCATTTGATTGTTTTAACTACAAAAAAGGTGTCTTGACATTTTTTGTTAAAATGTACTATTTTTGAGTAATTTGGGTTTGAAATTTTCAAACAGCCGCCATTTTGAAAAGCATGATTGGATATAATCTCTTATTTTTCTTGAGATATACCATTGTTAGGTTAAACTTAATGCCAAGTTTCAGTCAAACATTTCTCTAGATATGAATTATTTTGTAAAAAAATGGCGGATATCTGGAAAACGAAGCGTTTTAGAACCTATGTTTATATCACTTTTTTTCTTCATGTTGAATGAGCTCCCGAAGTTTCTGCAAATCTTCGTGAATTACCCTGTGTGTTCTTACACGACTAATATTTGTTGGAGCAATACATACTTGCATATTTAACTGATACCGGTACTTCAAGAGACATATTTCACATTAAAAGTATGTATAGTGACGCAATTGCACTTAATCCAATCTGTTCACTTGACATCTACACAACAAATCTTCCATGTTAACACAATTCGATACAAATCAAACAATATGTTGCCGAGAACTGTTTATGTCTTCGGCAGTTAGACTGGATAAGATCTTAACTGATTAGCATTTGTTTATCAATATTCATTGGCAAACGTCAGTTATGAATATGTACAGAGAGGGGAGTGCAGCAAACCCCTTGCTTAGATCCAATCTTAATCTACTTCTGTCATGGTGTTGGTCGCCACCCCTATCTGGTTAATCTACCCCTATCCCCTGTTAGCCTCTTGTGGGTTGTAATACAAAACATTTAACTGTTATGGAATCGCTTATATAGTGTCACGCTTGGAGTGACTTGTACAAACTTCTAAATTACAATGTTGTAGCTTTGTACAGTTGTGGCACGGATAGTCATAGATTTGCTCTTCTGCGTAGTTAATGACTAATTGTTTATTAATATTATTTAATTAAATGTACAATTATTTAAAACATGTAGTAAATCCCCAGAACGATTAATTATTAGAAACTCCTGAATTTTTATTACATTTATTAATATTTATAATTGTTTAATACCGTCTATAAAGCCACCAGTTTCAATTCAGGTAAAGTATGGTTAGAAGTTGATTTTCTGTAGATGTAACCCAATGGTGCTTAATAATATGTATAATACAAGTTATAATACATATGTAATAAATAAATATACGTATTTTAACAAATTTATATAAATGACACCAATTATATATATTTATAACCAAATGCTGGTTTTCATCAATTTTACTACTACTAAATAATAATAACAATAATACAATAAATTTATGTTGGAACCCATTGTGTTTACATTATCATGGCAGCCTAGCTTGGTAGCGAAATGAATCGAAGGCAACAGCAGTGTAACATTTAACAATTCACATAAAATATTAAAAAAAGAGGAAAGTTATGTTACTGGTATGAAACTGTTCAGGAAATTAAAATCTTTAAATTAAAAAAACATTTTTTTGTTAAACCTTTCTTTATAACTTCCCTTAACGGTAATTAGTGCTTTTTTTACAAATTGTCAAAATCGCTTTCCAAATACTGCATTTTATACCTAAACGGTTAATTTTATTAAAAAATTGCTACGAACAAAAGTTGTAGTTCTTCTTGTGACAAACATTTTTTATTTGTAACTCTTCTTTCTATAGGATGAATTGTTTTTGAGTTATGGGGGAAAAACTGGTTTTTGGACGCCATTTGCCAAGATGGCAGCCGTAACACAGGTTGTTTTTGCGAGGACTTTTAGTATTTTATTACAGTAGCTAAATACAACATGTATAATAAATCAGTAGCTTATAAGAGTTTTTTTTAGGTAGTTTGTCTAACATGACTGGACTAAAAAGTAAAAGTGTAAATTAATTTAATCTTATATGTTTCAAACTATACAAAACTATTACAGTTTTTACTTACGAACTTTTTGAATTTCCACAGTCACAGGATGCAAATATAAATGTATAACTCTTTGCCAGACTTCCAGCAAAAGTTAAAAATATAAAACTCTGATAATATAACATTCACCATTAAACCTACAGAATTTTAATGATAAAAAATAAATTTTCACGAGATTTTGATCCACTCTCCTAATATGGTTTATTTTGATATGCTGTCGCTGATTAAAGTAATTGACTGTGTTACAATGAACACAAAATACCTAGGTTTCTATTTACAGACGGAAACGACAAACAAATAAACTGCTTTGATGTGTTAATTACAAATTTAATGTCAAATTCGACGTAAGCCATGTGATATATTGTTTTTTTTAAATTATGTTATAGTACGGGAAACTCTGCGTGTTTTGCACGTCCACGGCCACAAAAATGCTCGCTCCACTCACATAAATAACTGCGTTAGTATTTTCAATTTAGCTTATACAGAGTGATTCAGAACTATACGGCAATGCCTCGGTAGCTCATTCTAAAGCTAAAAATAAGAAACATTAATAAAAACATAGGCTCGAAATCGCTTCTTTTTCCAGATATCCGCTATTTTTTTTTTTTTATAAAATAATACATATCTGGAGGTATGACTGATTGAGTTCAAACTTGGCATGAAGTTTAACCTAACAATGATCTATTTCAAGAAAAATACTCGTTTCTATCCAATCACGCATAATCCTTGGCTTACTCTTTTGTTAAGAGTCCCCAATGTGACTTGAAGCGTACCTATGTAATCTGCTTGCTCACCCTACTTGTCGATCTCAGAAGCCCCCGTAGACTTCGTCCAAAGTCTTCCTAATGTCTTCGTGTCCCGAAGAATGTACCGTTGTCCAGCGTATCTAGGTCGGTGTATAGAGACCGGGTCGTCCATCTCGCAACTTATACTGGCCCCAACCGCTACGGTAACACATTGGCCCGTTCAACCAACAGACACTATTCTCTCCACTCACTGGCCTCGATTCTAGGTCAGGTTCAAGTTTTACTAAAGCAAACTTCCTCCTGCTTAACCGACCTACTAAATGCGTGTTTTGCTGATGTCAGACATTTTCACAGTTCCTGTATCATGTCGTAATGATAACTTCATACTTCCGTGTTTTGTTTTTTGTTTTAACTATTTTAGCCTAAATATTCCTTAACTAACTATCCTATTATATTTGACATATAACTAACCTAACCGTGTACCTAACACATTAATGTTAGTTTTTTAAACATAGACGAGCTTTAATATCACAATAGAACCCACATGGAGTAGGAATGTATTTTTGTTCTAAATGTCTTAGATATAGTTTTCGTCATTGCTAGTCCTTCTAGAATGAAAGCTGTAGGTATTTTGATCAGTTGGTAACATTTTCTAAGGAACTAATAAAATCAATTTGATTTTTGTTTTTATAATTTATCATACAGTTAGTACATCATTGGAAAGTAACAAATTCAAATAAATATAATAAAACGCTATTTAGTGCAACAATTTATAATGTGAGCAACAAGTTTTTGTGAGATTTTTGTAAAAAAATGGGCAACATGTAAATTTTATAGTAAAATATATTTTATTAATTTCAAAGTGTGAACGAAACCAAGTTTTGTTGAAAGAAAAAACTGAACTCTAATAAATGTTTACCGATTTCAAGAAAATAGTACCTTAAAGTAGGTTAACATCTTAAAAGTAGATTATATTTACCCCTTAAAATAATTTCTTTTTAAAGATATAAAAACCAGAGGTTCATTGCTTAAAATCTTATCTACATTGAACCCAAATTGTCACAGTCGTTATATTGATGTTCTCACCACTCCACTTTAGCGTGTCTAAGCAGGGTCAAGATAGTAACGTCGAAGTTTGGCGTTCAGCCATCGCCTCAACACGTCTTTATTACGTAGTTATTGTCTTTACGAGTAGAGCTTATTACTACCGATCTATGTAATATCGCTTTGCTTCCACTAAGCAGCAGTTGTACGAATGTACCTTAAAATAAAATAAATATGTTACAAATAATGAAATAAAATGTAAACAAAAATAAATAGTTAAAATTACACTATTTGTAACATAATGTGTTACTTAATGGGGATTTAATATTTATAAATTTACTGGCAAGAGTTGTCCAGTTGCATCTTCAAACATTTCCCTCTCATTTATCTATCTGTTATATTCAAAGAATTTGTGCTGGACATTGCCCTATTGGAGTATTCGTACTAGCATTCCGAACGCTCAATCTTTTACTTTTCCATGCAGGTAGGGTAGAGTGAAAGGAACTATGTTCTATGAATATCAGGACCAAGCAAAGTTCACTTCTCTTTGCTCAATAACCTTGTTGACCATTTGCTTCTCTTCTCACTAACGTTGTTGCCTTAGTCTTGGGGGTTTCTTCTTAAATTTTTTGAATAATTTTAATTCTTCTTTTATTCAATTTGTTTACAAATTTAAACATTTCCCTCTCCTTTGCCCATTTGTTAATTTCAGAGAATTTGTGCTGAAAATGTCCCTATTGGAGTCTTTGTACTTGCATTCCGGATCCTCAATCTTTCACTTTTTCATGCAGGTATAGAATAAAAGAATCTATTTTCGTGGGGTTACAACCAAAAGTTGGTAAGTGCATTTTTTTCGAAATTGACTTTTTTGCATTTTTGGCTTTATAAAGTGCAAATGAATGACAGGGAAAAGTTTGTAAGTGATCTAACAAACCTAAACCTATTAAATTTTAATTTTTAGAATGTTGATAAATGCGTTTATAGCATACAGTGGACAGCTAGAAGATGGTACATAATTTTACTTACTTTTTTGTTTTGTGACATTAATAATTTCTAAGTATATATACTGGAAAATCACTGTATGTGATATTATATATTCTTTGCAGTGAAGAAATTTTAGAAGTCAGTCCTTATTTAACTGCTGATAGTTAGCAAAATCCTTTACAATATTTTTCTTGTTTAAAATATTTATAAGCTATAACATGAAATTTAAATAAGATATTTTGTAAGGTTTTTGCTGGTCTATAACTACTAATATAGTGTACAGTGTTTACAGCAGAAATATTGTAACTAGAATAACCATATTTTTGCTGTCTATTATAAAACATTTGGGGTTATTGTTTGTACAGGAAAAAGTTGGTAAGTACTTCAACTATTAATAAGATCAGAGCTTAAGGGGACACTACTATCCAAGTTTTTTTCCCTTAAGCCGCCATGTTAACATAAGGAACATTTACTCAAAAACTATGAATCCTATCTACAAAATATTATTTGGAAGTTGAATTATAAATTTTGTTTTAAATTGTCCCACTCTTCAAAATTTAGTGTTTTTTTGGGGCAATCAGGAAATCCCTGTGTTAAAATGTGTATTTTAGTAATATAAACAACTCCTGAAAATTTCATTACTTTCTAACGTACCAAAAAAGTCAACTTTCGGTAAACGCAAAAAGAAAGAAATAATTACATAAACTTCTATCATATAAACAGAAATTTATTTATTTTTTAAATAATCTTTCATCTAAATGCTTATTATATGCCTATAACGTTATCTCTAAAACTTCCTATGTACCTAAGTTTTTTAATATGGTTAAATGACTGTTTAAAAATTTCAATAAATAAAAGTTTTCCTGGTTTTTTTTAGTAAATATATATATATATATACATAAATACTATGTAGGAGTGGTTATAGGAAGTTTGCTTGGTTGTTCTTAAGTTTGAATCTGTATAAATTGTATGTGTGAGACGTTTATGATGCCCGAGATAGAATTTAAGATTTGTTGAGTCTATACAAAAACACGTATAAATCAGGAAATAATTATCAGATTGACATGAAATTAAGTATGAAGGTATAGAATGACTGTAAAAATCCAGTTATGTAAAAAAATCAATTTTGGCAAAATTGTGGGTTATGAGGTTTTGCATCTTAAGCGGCGATATATAAAATTTCGCAGCTTACTTTACTTTACAGCCATGTTTCTTTATTTAGATTTATTATAGAATGTATTATTTATTCAATTTTTTTTAGAAAATTTGGATACATTACCATTAACAAGGTAAGAGTCACCTGCAATAAAATCCGTAGTTTATAGAATAGTGTGTGTATTTGACAACAAAAACTTTGTAAGTGCTTACAAGCACTAACACATCAATTAAAATTAAAATATTTCAGGGCTTGTTGGTGTTTTAATTTGTGCTATTCCATCCTCCATGCTATACAGTTCTTCATAGAAGCATTTGCAATTGTTTATTACAGAAACACTAATTACTTATGGTAAATAATTCTGGTGAATGTCCCAGAAAAAAATTAAAACTTCACTTTACTCAAAACATCGATTATGTTACTTACAAACTTTTGGTTGTAACCCCACGCTATGTTCTGTGAATATCTGGATCAAACAAAGCTCTATATGTGCTCTCTGCCTTGACAATAGCCTTCCTGACCATTTGCTTCTCTTTTCAATAATCTAACGTTGTTGTCAGAGTCTTGGGGTTTTTTCTAAAATTTTTTTAAGAATTTTCATTCTGTTTTCTTGAATTTTATTTGTTATAAAACATTTCCCACCTTCTTGAGATATCAATCGGGTATCTCAATCCCTTATGAAAAATAAAACTTTAAGAGGCCGCAGGACTTGATTTAAAAACCGCCTTTTAGTTTCCAAAGTAAGCACCAGAGTCGCTCTCTACAAGTTTGTCCGTATCACTGCTTGGAGCGCTGCCTGCACAAAGTGAGGTTGCACAACCCTCGACTGTCTGCTTATAATAATTATATCTGCAATAATTATGACTGCAATAATTATATCTAGAGAGACCTTAAAGGGTATGTGATCGCTAACAGAAAGGGTACTAAATTTTGTTTCTACATAAGGGCTACAAATAGACATATCAACCGTAGTTCAACTACTTGTAGAGGAAACGACATGAGTTGGGGAGCAAAATGAAAACCAAATGAGGAATAGTATTTTCAATATGGTTTCTTCGAGAATTATATTATAACTCCATGGACGATGACGGGTATTAAAATCACCTACAGGAAGAAGAGTTGAAGGATATCTTGCAAACAATTCTGGTAAACAATTTTAATCTACTATAAGGCTATAGAGCTGGGTGGTCCGTCATTTATACTTACGCAGAAACTTGTATAGTAGCAGCTTACAGTCAGGTTCTCAATATGGTCATCTATTCAATCAACAGATTTGAGTGCGAGTACTGCTATTTCACCTTTAGCCCTTTCATCACAATCTGCAATGTATTGTTTATATTTTGAACTGTGGGCGTTTTAAGTGAGTTTAATTATATTAACAAAAATGTACAGTAATATAGTTAGTTTGTTTTTAACTATTTTTGTTTCTTCGATTTAAGGTTTTTGAAGTGTAAACTTCTATAGGTGCACCACGTCCAAACATTTTTTATATATGTGTGTATAGCAGAGTATATGGTTTTCTTGTTGATGGGGGTGAATCGGATTATACCGTGACGCATTTCACCTTGCATTTTGTGAAACGCTCCTAAAGTGAAACGCTCCTAAAGTGAAACGCTCTGTTCTATCTGTTTAAAAAAATGTTTGGTCCTTCCGAGATTCGAACAGCAGATTCCATCACCATAGACTATCGCCTTAGCCGGTTAGGCTACAATCGCATTGCTAATTTAGTATATTTAAGGTGGGTGTATATGTGTAACAGCTTGTCCAACGACATAAGCTTAATCTGTTATTGTTAATACAATGCATAGTTTAATAATTAGTAATACCTCTGAAATGGACATTGTCCTTCCTCATTTCGTAAGTTGAGTTAAAAATAAACATTGTGCTTACTCATTTCGTAAATTATGTTAAAAAATGAACACTGTGCTTCCTCGTTTCGTGTGTTGTGTTAATTAAAAAGTGTACACTTCTCCAGTGTGGTCTTAAGCACACAATTAAATTTTTTCTTTATTTATGGGGTTTGTAGTTTAAAACTACATTAATAAAATATTGTTCTAATAGTTTAGTTTTGATCTTCTCAATATAGAGAAAAAACAACATGTACAACGCTCTTGAACAGCGCAAGGGGCCTTTCCTCTTCACAGATATCTCTTCACAGATAACTTAATCCGTCCAATAAAAACGTTCTGTAATAAATACCAAACAGCTTTAAAAACACTAAGAAATGCTGAAAACTAATAATTAAAAGGTTCTTAAATAAAGAATCCACTTCCTTTAAAGCATATAAATTACACATCGTTAGAGACGTAACACTTTTCGTTTTTATTGAAAGGATATAAGTCAAGTAAAGACGAGAATTGTATGGAGCCTATTGACATTTTAAGCACATGTTCAATAAATTGAATTTGAAGTATGTGAAAATAAAAAAAAAATTGTAAACTCTCTATGTTATGTTTACTTCATAGTAGTCTGTAACCGTAATTTTTCTATTAATATGTCACCTATTTCGAAGAAAATTTTGTAAACAATTATATCTTAAACTCCTTAAATTTCTTATCTTTACTTATTTAACTTTGATAAAAACAAACAAGATACATGTTTTTTTACTTTCTCCACCCTATACGTAGTATATGGAAAAAGTATTGTTTTCGTAAAAATGTTCGAATTTGAATTTTCAGTTGAATTATCTGTTTTGGTGCTCCCAGAATCCCAAAAAATGGTTTGGTGCAATTATCTGTGTTGGTGCTCCCTGAACTCAAAAATATTTTTAGTGGAATTTTTTGTTTTGGTGCTCCCTGAACCCAAAAAAGTGTTTTTAGAGTGGTGTCTGTCTGTCAGGATGTATACACGACCAGAGAGGACACTATTGGTCCGATTTTCATGAAATTTGGTATGTAGGTACTAAACCCTAATATCTCCAGGCTTTTTTTTCATTTTTTGGAATTTTTAATTTTTAAGGGTAATTTACCCCTAAAAACCCATAAAAAACGACAAAAATTCAAATTTCTCAAATACGGCTCTAACGATTTTGATCAAATTTTCAGTATTTATAGTGCTTAAGATGCCAAACAAAATGACACCACCCGCTTTAACAAAACTTCGGCGTTTTATAATTATGGGGAAATGTTTAAAAATAAACAAGTTTATGTTGTAAATCTAGCATCGTGGCGGTGGCCGCACGGGGTAGCACCATGGTAGCGATCACGGCCAGTAATTCAAAGGTCGCGCGATCGAATCCCGCCTAGGACAATAATTTTTTTATACGATTGACGTAGGTAGAATATTATTTTTTTGTTTTGTTCTAAAAAGTAATAAATAAAATGATTGAAAACAATATTATTTTGACTACAGTAAGTTGGGAGAAAGTTTGTGTCAGTTAACTGATACCGTTTATTATGAAGGTGATTGTTTGATCATAAAGCCTTTATTTCTTAGTTTTTAGCACTGTGTAATTTTTACTTTTTTGATTGTGGTTCGATTTTTATGATAACACATTTTACTTCTTACGTTTTAATATTTAGCCTAAAATGAAGTCAGTCGTACATTAATTGGATGTTTATCATTTATTGTGATCGAGTTTGACAGATTTGTGCTTATTTAATACAATTTTACGTTTTAAGTTTATTTTTTAACGTTTAGCTAGATATTTTATTATATCTATAAAAAGAAACTATTAAAGATACAATAGTTTTATTTTTAGCGATTGGTTTCTGTAATGTTTTTAATATTACAAAAAGCAGTCGAGGGACTGCCGACAGAAGTGGAAACTGAAATGAACATAAATTGTTGGTCATATTGGTTTAATGTGAAATTTGATTATTTTAACACTACTAAGTAAACTATTTTAAAACAACTTACGAAATGAGGAAGCACAATGTCCATTTCAGAGGTTTTACCAAGTAAACTATTTTAACACGACTTACAAAATGAGGATGCACAATGTCCATTTCAGCGTTATTACCAAGTAAACAATTTTAACACAACTTACGAAATGAGGAAGCACAATGAACATTTCCAAGTATTAACAAGGTATTATAAGATATAACCAAGTAAACTATATGCTCTGCTATATACACATGTGGACTATATATTATGTGGACTATTAGAGCGTGACTGTAAAATCCAATTCACCACCCGCCAAATATTTTGGACACGGTGCGCCTATATAAAAGTTTTCACTTCAAAAAGTTTAAATTGGTAACGTCACATTTTTTACTTTTTTAAAGTTAGTTTTGCTTTTTTTGCAGTTCTATTTTTACTTTCTCCCCCATATATGGAGGAAGTATTGTTTTCGTCCAAATTTACGAATTTGAATTTTTAATGGAATTATTTGTTTTGGTGCTCCCTGAACCCAAAAAATTGTTTAGTGCAATTATCTGTGTTGGTGCTCCCTGAACCCAAAAAATTGGTTTTGGGGTGATGTCTGTCAGGGTGCCCGTGTCTGTGTGTCTATAAGAATGTGTACAGAGCTGGAGACCATACCAACGGTCCGATTTTTAATAATTTGGTATGTAGGTGTAGTTCTGGAATATCTCAAGGAGTTTTTTTTTCTTCATTTTTTCAAATTTTAATTTTTAAGGGGTTTTACCTCCTCCCCTCTCAAAAATGACCAAAAACGAGAAAAACTAAATTTCTTAAAAACGGCTCTAACGATTTTGATAAAATTTGGTTTATTTGTAGCCCTAATGTACCCTACCATATGCAAAAAACCACAAGTTAGAAAATGTCGTGGTTGATGAATGTCTTCCCTGTTTTTATGTTTGAGTGCTTCGTAGAAGAAGAATCGCACACTTGCCTTGTCGAGCGTCATCAGATAGCCCCAGGCACTCGAATTAATGTGAGACTACAATTTTCAGTGGATAGGCATTTATTAAATCGCCTGCAGACGTTTGGTAAAACGCAAAGTGGGGAAACAATGGTGAAATGAGTGCAAAATTCGAAAAACGAAGTTCAGTTGGATAATAATTTGATTAGTAATGTAAAAACAAGTGTTTTCTCGAATGTAAATAAACACCACATCGCTTCCAAAGGATTATTAAAATAATTAAGAATTAGTTATAA
This sequence comes from Philaenus spumarius, assembly GCA_018207615.1. Taxonomy (NCBI): domain Eukaryota; kingdom Metazoa; phylum Arthropoda; class Insecta; order Hemiptera; family Aphrophoridae; genus Philaenus; species Philaenus spumarius. The sequence goes on from JAGFPH010023131.1 coordinate 11,564, forward strand.
GTTCGAACAGTTTATCTGTAGTATATCAGTTGCTTCTGTCACGTTATGTTTGGGGAACCGGAGATTTTGATATAACTATTTAGGCTTTAGTTGCTATGTATACACATTCTACTAGTAAGTAAAAACGATAACAATAGAAATAAGAACAGTGTTCTTTCTTTCTCAAATCCTTAAAGTATTTTAACGTCTGGAAAGAATGCAGGAATGTATTCTTGATAGAGGAAAGTCTGCATAAGAAAGAGGTGTACACAAATTCTATGAGATGTCAGTTTCTATAATGTGCGCTAAAGGACGTGCATGTGTCTATGAATGTTTTGTTTAGTCGTTGTAAGTGTTGACTCGGCTACCGCGATGTAATTACTCCTGGTAGTAGATGCAGATAGACCGCACCCTCTTATGGGTATCCACGGGTAAAACTATTTGTTCCACAGAAGAATTAATCCTTGTAAATATCCTATATTAGATCTTCGTAGACTTGCTAGACGACTGTTACTGTAATGTTCGCTTGTTTCGTCGTCCTCAATTACTATTTATTCAAAACCAAAGACCCAGATATCTATACTGTCGATTCTA
>JAGFPH010023132.1:0-12136 GCA_018207615.1 Philaenus spumarius
TATTGTCCATAATATAAGTATTTATCACTTTTTTTATTCTGAAAATTTAATTATTATTAAAATTATCAGTTATTTAACCCTATAAGCGTCAGGCAGCGAGAATTCTCGTCGATTGTGTTCGGCTACATAACGGCATCCGAGTGTCAGGCAGCGAGAATTCTTGTTGATGCGTTTAAATCAAAATTGGTGCATAAAAAATAATAGTAAGTATATCATATTATATATCATTGTACTCAGGACATTCTGACGATTAATTTGGTGTATTTTTTATTACACTATGACTTATAACTATCTCGCAAAAAATACACAAAAGTTCAAAACATGACAAACGCGTTAGTCTGTCTCGTGACAGCAAAAAATAAACGGAGTTTTTCTCTTATTTTATCATAGACTAAATATTGTCTGACAAACAAGTTAGTTGTGTCATTGCATAGATCGAGACCTGATCTTTCCAGTCATATTTTTTTTAGAATTAGGTTTAGTTATTTGGTTGAGCTATGGGTTTTTATATCTATCTATGTTTTTGACTATGTTTTGACAGTATAAAACCGGCATTGGGTTTTTGATGATTATCTATGACTAATATTGGTGAACCGTTTATCTATTGTACACCATTTTCTTCGTAGAGAAATTTCCTACAAAGAAATATAAATATGACAGCTCATGGTAGAAATTATTCCTGGATACTTCCGCTTTGAAAATATCGTTTTTACTCATGTTTTAGTTCTCACCACACGAGTAGCCAATGTCGCCATTGTATTGTGCCTTACTAGCGATTGAATGTAAAGTGAACTTGTTTGTTGATTTGTGTGAGTTATTTTTAATTATTTTAAATTAGTGAGTTTTGTAATAGTGAAGTGAAGTAATGTATTTAATTATATTGCAATGAAAGTAGTTGCAATATAATTAAATACAGGCCTAGGCCTATTTTGTTTGCAAAATGAAGCCATAGCCTAGGCTATTCTAAACTACTATTTTTATTTCATTATAATAAAGCATTTTTATAAATGCTTTATAATCCTGAAATAAAAATCGTGATGTATTTAATTATATTGCAATTACAAGTAGTTGCAATATAATTAAATACTGGCCTAGGCCTAAGTATTTTGTTTGCAAAAAGAAGCCATAGCCTAATCTAACAACGATTTTTATTTCAGGAACATAAAGCATTTTTATAAATGCTGGTGTACAACAGTGTAGCCTAATACAATGCTGGTGTAATAAACAGTGATAAACAATTTTGTGTGCATTATATAAAACTATTTTGTGATAAATTTACTAAAAAAACATTGCTTAGGCCATTTGATAGCAAAATTCAAGTAGCCTAAGATAGAATAAACTTTCTAAAATGGATAAATCTAACTTCGGAAATAATAGTGAAGGCCTACGGAACCTCCTCTTAAAAGATGACCTAAGCCTAGGCATAGTGTGCAGTTCATCTGATGAAGATATGCCTAATTTAACGTTACCATACACTTCATCAACACCACTCCATCCTGGCCCCAATACTTCAGTATCAGTATGCCTAAATGCCTTAGACATGTCTGATATTGAAGATATTGAAAATATTGAAGAGTTTCCTTCGGATGAAGAAGAGTCGTTCGGAGATGATGAAGAAGATGACGGTGAATCGGATATAGAAGAAGATGTCCATTTTATAAACTTCTCCAGTGGCAGTGGGGAAGACTATTCACCAGGGGACGACGAAGCTAGTTCCAGTGATGACGAATGCCTTACGCCTGATATCAGAAGAAAATCTACGTTTTCTACTGTTGGACGACCTCAAGTACGTCGACAACATTCCATTTCTTTGTCACCGCAGCTAGCTTCAGCATCTTCGCAGTCACCACCACCTTCTTCTTCACCTCCACCTATACCTTCTTCTCCACCTCCTCTTATTGATCCTATTGAATCCGTATGGACTAAGGTGTATCCCCCTGAGAGAACAAGGAATGTGGCATCAAAATTCAGGGTTAGAGATCCTGGGCCTCGACACACCGAAGGGTGTTCGAAGCCCTTAGATTTTTTCAGTCTCTTCATGAGCAATATAGTTTGGAACCTGATGGTAAGGGAGACAAACAAATTTGCAAAACGTAACATTGATGCAATGAGTACAGCAGGGACATTTTCCAACTCTTCTCGGATGTACAGTTGGGTCAATGTTACGGTTGAAGAGATGAAAAAATTTTTTTCAATAATCCTTAGCATGGGTCTTACAAAAAGAAAAAATTACAAACAATATTGGTCAAATTTAGCATGTCTTTGCATACCTTTTTTTAGTAAAACAATGAGTTTGCGTAGATTTGAGCAAATCATGGGTATGTTTCATATGTCATCTCTCGTATCTCCACCGAAGGGTCAGGCAGAGTATGACCCTTGGGTGAAGGTGTGTGAGTTTATAAATCACATGAACCAGAACCATGCCTTTAAAAAACATTTTATACCAAACCAAGAAGTATGTATTGATGAAAGCATGATTGGTATGAAAAACCGTTGTGCGTTCATACAATACATGGCTAATAAGAGACACGCTAGGTTTGGTATAAAAAAGTTTGAACTTTGTGATTCGGCCATGGGATATGTCATGCAATCGTCATTATATTCAGGTAAGGACTTTTTGGCAGCAGAAGGGGGCGCTCCTTTTACCCAAAAAGTTGTACATGATTTAATGACGAAGGCTGGCCTATACCGAAAGCGTTACCATCTGTTTACTGACAATTTTTATACTAAAGTACCACTTGTAAATTTTTTGTTAGTGCGCAAGACCTATCTTACAGGCACCATTAAAAGGACAAGTAAATTCATTTCCAAATTAATAAAAGAGGCTAAATCTGAAGTTGGCAAAACTTTATATTTCAGGAAAGGTAAAGTGCTTATCGTGAAATATAAGGAGCGTGCAACGAGAAAGCCTGTCATGCTAATCAGTACCGCTTACCACGCTCAAGACCGAGAGGTGGTAAGTGCTATTGGTTCGCGTAAAGTAAAACCGGTGGTAATTGCAGGCTACAACAAAAATATGGGGGGTGTAGATTGCAAAGATAAAAGTATATTCCACACAACTTGTTCTCGCCAAACTAAGCGATACTGGAAGAGAATCGTTTATAATTTTATCGACATGGCACTCCTAAATGCTTATATCTTGTACAAATGCAAGTCTGTCAAGCCTATGAGCAGATTCGATTTCCTGGTTTCAATTATAATCGATCTTCTTGTAGTTCCCGCTGCAATTGGACCTCAGGGTGATGGACTTTCAGAAGTACCTCCCTCTCATCCTTCTAGCCATGTAATTCAGTTACTTCCAGGGACAAATAATAGAATCTGCGTTATTTGCAAGCGCAGGTCAACCTATTGGTGCCCAAGTTGTAAGGTTGGGATTCATATGAAGTGTGCTCGTACAGGTGAATTTGATCACAACATCCGCTCTAAAGGAAGGAAAAGGAGCCGCTCTACTTCAACTGAAGCCAGAAAATATAATTTTGTAAATTTGTTTTTTTTCAATAGAATAATAAATAACTTTTAATTAATATTTTGATGCATTCTTGATTGAATATGCCTAGGCCTATATGTAATTTCTTCAAAATAGCACAAAAATGTGTCTCTAGCTTACGTTCGGAACAATCGTTAAATAGAGTATTATATTTTTTTAATATTCTATTAACGTAACAATGTTTCCTTTACTTTTCTAAACAAGAAAATTTATAATAGTGTACACTTCACTTGAAATAGGATACATTCTATAGCCTTTTCAATATGTAGGCCTATAGTGAATTTTATCAAATTGCTCATTTTTATAATTTTACCTCCGAAACAAGTTTTTTGTTAGGAAGTAAACAATTTTTTTATTGATTCATGTAAAGAATGGTTTTTTCTACATGTAGTATATTTTGTATTTATAAATAAATCATTATTAGTAGAATTCTAAAACCTTTACGATTGAAAATTTGGTTTAAAAATTTATTTATTTTACCGTTCGCAAGGCAAAAAAAGTTACAGAAAAATAAAAAAAATATTTTATCTATGTAGCAATGTTTTCTATACTTTTCTAAACAAGAAAACATAATTTTATAATAGTATACATTTTACTTGAATAGGCTACATTATATATAGTTTTCAATATGTATAGGTAATTTTTTGCAAATTGCTCATTTTTGTTATTTTACCCCAAAACATTATTTTTTTTGTAAGATAGTAATTTTTTTTTATTGTTTCATGAGAAGAATGGTTTTTTCTATTCTCTGAATATTTTAGATTTATAACTAAAACATTTTTTGTATTTTTCCAAAACCTTTTCTTTTGAAAATTTGGTTTCCAAATTGATTTATTTTTTCCGTTCAAAGGCAAAAAAAGTTATATAAATTTTTTTTTAAATATTTTATCTACATAGCAATGTTTTCTATACTTTCCTAAATAAGAAAATATATAATAGTATACACTTTACATGATTAGGATACATGATAGAGTTTTCAATATGAATAGGTCATTTTTGGCAAATTGCTAGTTTTTGTTATTTTGCCACAAAACATTCTTTTATTTTTTAGGAAGATTTTTTTTTTTATTGTTTTATGTAAAGAACATTTTTTTCTACATTTTGTACGATATGGTTTATAATTTAATTTTTTTTTTCTATTTTTCCAAGAGCCCTACTTATGAAACTTTTGTTTACCAATTTAGTTTTTTTCCGTTCAAAACGCAAAATAAGTTAGAGATATTAAAAAAAAATATTTTATCTACACAGAAATGTTCGTCATACTTTCCTGAACAATAAAATGTATAATATTGTACACTTTACATGAATAAGATACTTTTTATAGGTGTTTAAGTGATCATGTGTTCAAGCAGTGAAATAGTGCCTGACGCTTAGAGGTATATCTAGCAGTAATTGGCCTGACGCTTATAGGGTTAATTCTAAAATGATTGATTATCTTATTAAAATTAACTTTGAGGTTAATGAATTAGCCTTGATTCAAATTTATAAAATGTTTAGTTATTTTCTATCTTTAATTTGTTTTTACATTATGTCCAGAATCTTTACCTTTCTGTTATTTTATAATACTACAATTGTATATCATATATGTATATTTCTCACATACCTTAAAATGTCACAACATAAACAACCAGGAATAAAAAAAAACATTTAAATTTTTTAACTAGTAATTTAATTACTGCATTAAAGTCACATAATATAACTTCACCACATATAAACTCCACACAACTCTCCAATATGGTGCTAACTTATCCCAGCCTTTCCCATTAAGGTAATCTAAGAACAGCTAAGTAATAGTTTAACTGGACCTAGTCAGCATCTGCCGCATTTAGCTAGGACAGAATCGGGCAACGAAATGAAAAATATTCTTAGAGTTATATAAATGCCTGTGGTACAACAAAGCCCTGCATGCAAAACCAAATCTACCGACTTAGGCCGAGCGCACACGGCACGACAGTTTTGAGACGATGGTTGCAAACCAGTTTCACTCTACAATAATTTACAGCCAGAACAAAACTTCTGTTTAAACACGGGCAAGACTGATTGTGGATCAGTTGGTGTTTTCTGTTTTTATTATGTCAGATTGAGATGAGGAAGACATCATTGATTATTATCTATACCGCAGGCTATGCAAGGTATTCAAAGCCTATGTAATGAACTACTGGATGACCCATGAGGGTTTAATAATACCCTCATGTATAACGTATAATATCCTCGATGTATAATAATAATACAATACCTCTTGCCATGCTTTCTTCGTACGAATCCTCACAGCTAAATGCTGACAAAGACACAAAACAGTTGCAAGGTCCACTGGTTTGCAACCTCCGTTCCTAAACAGCCGCACCGTGTGCACTCGGCATTACTACACTTCTTCTTGCACTTGCAATCTGTCTGTTTCACCTTTTCATTTCCTAAAATTCTTGAGTTTCTAAATCTACATTTACCTCAATTTTTAAAGCCAAAGCAAACCATTCCTAAAAATAAAAGTGATTGCTTTTTATTATTTTAATGCAATACATTTTGGTAACCTATTATCACTCACTTTCAAGACTATGTATATAGCTTGAAAATATAAAGTGAAGTTTAAAGTTTGTTTATGCAAAAAGGACTATAAAAAGATCATAAAAATGAGTATTATTAGGTAACAAAAACCTCTGCAATATTTTGATATTATCGTTCGTGGTGTTTACATTTTCACCCCTTCTTACAATGCACACAATGCCAAGTTAGTGCTTTTTCTTTTTTTCAATATTTCATTACTGTTTAAGTTAGTAGTTTATAGTTAGTCTCTCTAAGAAATAAATATATATTTTTTCTATTCCACAATTTTGAAAATTATAATTACAATTTTGTATTTGTTTATTATTTAATCAGCACTGTCCAGTGTTGTCAATGGTTAGTAATAATAGATATAAACAAAATAATAAAACTAACACAAACTTGTTAAATCATATAAAAGAAAAGTTAATCATTCGCATAAAGTCTTTGCAAATTTGACTGCAAATTATAGTGCTGTGATGAACAATAATACAAATCTTAATTAATAATAGTTCTACTCACAACTGTCTTTAGATGGTACAATACTCAAACTTACATCCTTAAATCTATTTATTCCTGCAACTATCTTAACCTTTTCAGTGGCGGGTTTTGAACAACATAGGGTCACCTAGTGGAGCGGGTTTATTAAAGCTATTACCAAAATGATCATTTACTTGTCCTAAAAATCAAGAAATCAATTGTTTAGTATTTTTTTTATTGACGCTATTACCAAAATAATCATTTACTTTTCCTAAAAATCGAGAAATCAATTGTTTAGTATTTTTTTTATTAAAGCTATTACCAAAATGATCATTTACTTTTCCTAAAAATCAAAAAATCAATTGTTTAGTATTTTTTCCTAGTTTTTTTTTAGTAAATATACATAATATACATACATAAATATTTAAGTAAAATTATGCAAAACAGCCCCAGCCGGAGACCAGATATCTAGTCATATCCCGTCAGCTTGGAAGCGAGAAACCACCGTTTGCTTTACTTCTGCCCTCCTACCCTCAAACCACAGACATGATTTAGATATCTGGTCTCCCTAGCCTAGATTCGAACTCGGCATCTTGTGATCAGAAAGACGCTACGTTACCACTAGACTACGGCTTCATGAAAGAAAACTGTCAAATTAACAATACTTCAGTTACTTTACCATCGGTTTAAATATTACGTGTAAAGGAAAAGGTAGTTTGTCAGCACCATCTAGGAGCGGTTACAATAAGTTTGCTCGGTTCTAATTAAGTAAGCCTGTATGGTTTGTCAGCACCATCTAGGAGCGGTTACAACAAGTTTGCTCGGTTATAATTTAAAGGGAATGAAACGGAGTACATTAATAAGAAAAAAAAATCAGAACTGATACGGTTAAAATCTTAAATCTGAATAGAACTAATCAGTGGTAAACTTGAAAACGAATATATACGGGATTGCTCCTACCCATGCCAGGTAGCACAAACGTATATATACGGGCGTCCCACTGAAAAGGTTAAAAACTAGCAAAATTTCTACATTGTTTATAACTAACTTTACTTACTCCAGTACTAATAATATATGTTTTACATCAGACATTGTGATTAACCATTCATTCAGTTTCTTTAGAATAGTCTTTGATTTTGGAAGATAATTCGTTATAACTTTTCGGACCGAGATATACAAAAGTTTTCCTAAAATATACCTTATTTACTTAAAGGTGTTACAAAACTGTTATTTGAGTACTTCTGGTGTTGTTTAAGTTATACGTGCTGTCAAAAACGTTTTTGTAAATTTTTCAATGCACTCAAATAGTGTTTATTCTCAATTTGTTTCACCTGACCAATTTTGGAAAGAAAGAGAATAACCATAGCCTATGTAGTTGTACTAATTATAATTATACTAATTGCATAATTAGTTAAAAATAAAAATACTTAAAAAGCCTACATACTTTTCTAATTTCAAATTAATATAGATATACTCCTTTTATATTTTCAAGACTTTAATAAAACTGACCTAAAGAGTATACCATATGACTTCACCGCTATATACCAGTTTTAAAAGAGTAACTTAATTGCTCTCAAGATTATTTATGTTAACTCAAGTTGTATATTGCAGGGTTGTTTACTTTTCAATTCATCGTTATGAACATGGCACATTTTGGCCAAACTTAAGAGAATCGGACTTTGATCATATCGGAGATGGTGAAGGGAAAGGATTCAACTTTAACATTCCACTAAATGAGATTGGCGTGTCTGATGCAGAATACTTGGCAATATTCCAACAAGTTCTTTTGCCTATGGCTTCAGAGGTTTGTATAACATGAAAACATACAGTATTTATAATTAGGTACTACGACTTAAAGGAGGCTTAAAAAAAGAATGTTTTTCCCGTTGTGATACTAGAACTCATAATGAGTAATTTGACATAAAACATTATATAATAACGTTCCTAAGTATACATAATTATTTTTTGAAAATATTTGTGCAGCGCGTAAAAACTTGAAATTTGCGACATCTGCATTGATATAGTTTGATACCATAGACTTTCACATTTCTAAACTGCATAGACAAATCAATAATGATTATTTTTGTTTATATTTTATATCAATCTACTATGAATGAATAGTTCCTTCCGTTAAAATTGAGGATGAATGAAAGTAGTGCTCCCCCATATGTCGTCAGTTGGTTAAAAAAAAATAACAATATATATATATACAGAAATACTATAGTAAAATTATGCAAAACATCCCAAACCTATTTAGACCAGGTAACTAGTCATATCCCGTCGGCTTGGAAGCGAGCCAATCACCGTTTGCTTTACTTCCGCTTTCCTACCCTCAAACCACAGATAAGAAAAGCTACCTGGTCTCTCGAGATTCGAACCTGGGATCTTCTGATTAAGAAGATCACACGTTACCTCTCCGCTAAGGTTTGCTCAGAATAAAACTGAAAAATAACCACTCTTAGTCACTTTACAAAGCAACCATATTGCCTAACTCGCCCCTCGTTTATAAGCGAATTCTTTTATGTTTTTACATCATTTATTGCCGTTTCCCGAAAACCGTGTTTTTTAAACTTTTGGCACAGATTTCTTAGGAACTATTGCATGTATTTCAACAAATTTTTTACCACATTTTACTAACTTACTAGGGCACACTTTAACACAGGGAAATAAAGAGATCTAGTAGTTTCAATAAAAAAATGTAATTAAAATTTTCAAGAATTTTTAATGTAAATTAAAAAATTTAATAAAACATTTATTTAATGATATTTTTCAAAATCCCTGTGTTAAAGTATACTATAACATATATAAAAATGTGCTAAAAATGTGGTTCAATTATCTTCAATGGTTTCTGAGAAAACTGTGTACAAAATATGCATGGAAAAGATGCAACCCTCGCTCCCCTTAAAAATTTCCCAATGCTACAAACCATTTGAGCTTTTGATTTTAATCTCCTAGCATTAATATATTTTTAACATTGTATATTTTGTGAAATTTCACGGGTATCCTCCGACCTATCTGTTATTAACTGAATTCTCTGAATTAAGTCAGTCTTTATTGTCTTTATGTCTTACATGGACACATCAGATTACAATAATAATAATAAATACTGAGCCAAGAGAACATGTGTGTATCAGTTTTTAAAAAAACAACCTTTATACCATTAAATAAATAAATTACTTATCAATAAGTTACAGTGAACAATAATAAAGTAATAAATATGATAAATGATATTAAAATAATAAATTAAAAACACAACAAAATGTACGAACTAAAGCAGAAAGCATACAAAATGTATCAATACTAAACTAAACCAGTCAGTGTTTTAATGGACTAAAATAGGGTGGAGTAAAGTAATTGTTATAAATTATTTAAAAAACAATGTCAAATAAATATTTGAAAGATACTTTACCCTCGAAAATTCACACTGACAAAATGACTAGTTAAGGGCAAGTTTTGAATGACAATATTTTTGAACTTGTTCAGATCTAGTCACAGATAGTGACAATCTGGCTATTTACTCACTTCAATTGTGGGCTTACCATCCTTTGTCTCGGGTCAGGATTGCTCGGTATGATTTCATGTGATTATGCGCTTACTTATACAAATGTGTAAACAGCCTTAAGCAGTTTTATGCTTGATAAATAATCTTTGCATTTGCTGTTTATCTGAATTTGTCTTTAGTATAATACCGTAGGTCAGTTAAGAATATATTGAAATGCATGATGTCATAATACATAATATACAGTTTTTAACTTAAACACTAACTCTTAGTAATTGTGTTCTTTTTTACTTTAGTTTCAACCAGAACTCATCATTGTATCTGCAGGCTATGACGCTGCCATTGGTTGCCCTGAGGTAGGTTTAAGGTTTTTATTTATTTCCTTACGTAAAAATTATAAGTTCAATTGTTTACAGAACTGGATAAATATTTTCCTATTTTCTGCAATTTAGAATAACTTTAAAGTTAACACAAAAATTCCTTTTCTTTATGTTATATTTAAAGCAATAGAAACAGCCATACATGTGAAGTTTCTATTTTAATTGGGTACAGAGATACAACATAGTAATAGCATTGACTATGTAAGTATTACTAGACATCCCAAGCCCATAGTAATAGTTGATGCCGGGAAAAACGACGGCACAGCAAGGGCACCTATCGGAATTAATCTGAAGCAAGACTTAAGGCGTAGCAGTAGGCCAGCGCTCCGTGGTGAAATCACGAACTAGTTCATTATCAGCACGGGCAACTATTGTCGACTCACTCGTTTCCTGTTTACTTTATACTTTTACAACACAAGCTCTGATGCTGGCGTTCACTAGTCTCGTCATATCAAACTTTACTGTTTTGACTTGGTTAAATCCGGAAAGTGCTTTTTTATACCTTTCTTCGTATACTTTCCTATATACTTGGATTTGATTTTAAACTTTGCACACTTATCAATGACCGATGACAATGCTATATTAATTTTGTTGGGTGTAGTAAGTGAGAACTGATCATGGTCCCTAGAACACGACGTGATTTTCACCCCCTTTAAAACGTCTGATTGATTTTAAACTTTGCACACTTATCAAGGACCGATGACAATGCAATATTAATTTTGTTGGGTGTAGTGAGTGAGCACTGATCATGGTCCCTAGAACACGACGTGATTTTCACCCCCATCAAAAACAGATGCAACGATAGAGTATTTATAAGCGTATGTAACAAAGAAGAAACAAATGGGATAGTAATTTTAAAATATGCCTTCATTGTTGGTTAGTGTTTTTATAAAAGAAATGGCTATCATCTACAAAATAGTAGGGCTACTCTAAGTTACGACTAGTTTATCCCAAAATATATTAAATCAATATTAGGTTGGTGGGGGAGGGGGTAACTCAAAATTTTCAAATGGGACTAATAGTCATGTGATACATCACTGTAAAGGTCCTGTTGAAACAAGAATTTTGATGTAAAAAAATCTTTTAACTTATAAAAATCTGTAACTTTTACCCCCCTCCCCCCAAAAAAACCCCATAAAATTTCTAATTTTAGGAAAAATTTTCTAAGCGAGCCACTATGGCTCTAGAGGAAGCTACATACCAAACTTCATTGCAATTAATTTGGTAGTTTTTGAGGAATCGTGATGAGTGAGTCAGTCAGTCAGTAAGTGGTATTTGGTTTTTATATATATAATATAGATTTGAACTGGTTAAGAATGCCTGTAAATACTTGTGCATTTAAAATACATAGCTCAGGTGATGGAGGATGTTCAAATGTTAGTGGATGTTTACCTCATCCTAACACGTTCACTGCTACGCCAATTTCTTATTTCCTATACTATGAGCTGAACTTTTCTTTTTATATTTATAGTCTAAATAAGTAGAAATTTTTATTTTTGAACCTTTCTACGTAATAATCACTAATACTTTAAACGGATTGAGATATTGACGATTTTTGTGAAAAAACAATGAAAAAGCTTCATATCATTGCAATACACCCTAATCGAAGCCGACGGAATATAACGTTTTTTCATTGAAAACATATATTTTCACCCATCTCTCACTTATTTTACCCAATTTGTAAAAGTCAAAATTCGACTTGGGGGGAAAGCCCCCAGGGGCGTATACACTTTATCGTTGTATAGCCCGTAA
>JAGFPH010023136.1:0-11841 GCA_018207615.1 Philaenus spumarius
CCTTGGAAAAGTATATTATTTATATGCGGCTCTACTATATATCTTTAGAAATCTTACTCAAGTTGGTCAAAGTAATATACAATCCCAGTACCTAAATTACTACTTCTGACTATGCGATTTCAATGAAAAAGCTCTTAAACTGTTTGTATTTACTTAGTGTATTGATTAAAACATAAATAAACATCATGGTATATACCCAGCCCTGAAATTACTACAATATAGTATTGTATTACCCGTGACTATGCGGGTAAAAAATGGTTCTGTACTTTTTTTTCTGCGATCAATAGTTTTGGAGATATGGCGGGGTAAAAGTAAGGTATTTCTCTAGGATTTTTTGAAAACGTGTTTAAATTGACAATTTCCTGGCGATTTACCGCATAATTAACATTAAGGGGTAATGTTTTGAAAATACGCCCTAAAATCTTTAAAAACACACATTTTTTGCCCCTTACCCCCTCCCACCCCAAACCCGACCCTATATCGAAGGAGACTTTTTACCACATTTAGAGCAAAATGTAATGAACAACTTCAAACAATCAGACCTTTGTTTTTTTTATTATTTTTTATTCTCCAGTTTGGGTCTAATTTCACTGTACTAGAAAGTGTTGGCGTGGTTCCCCTTTTAAATGTTGACAAGTTTCAACCATCTGAGGAGAAAAGGTTTTGTTCGTCCAAGAAAAAGTTTTGTTTCAAAATTATAAAGAATTTAATTTTTTTTAAACTTTTGTTTCAATTTTTTTTTGTGAAATAAACAGTTTTTGAGTTAAGTGCCATCTTGTGTTGTGTATTTATAAAAACTGTGCATGAATGCGCTATTATCACATTTAGTTCCAAAGTTTTTGGAACAAACGTTAATAGAGAATTAAATTCTCTATAATTTTTATACGAAACCTTTTTTTCTAGGATGCACCAAACTACCTAAAATAACCTAACCATACTTTCACTTTTAAGCATATTTTTGTGTTATTTTCGTCAAAAAATGAAAGCTGTATTTTTTTTCTTAAATAAAATATATTCTGGGTATTGATTGCTTAAGTTTTTTGCAATATCTCTTTTTGCAACTCAGCAAAAAATTAATAAAGTTTACTATTTATATCATACGTTTATGAAAACAATAAAACGGTATTTGAAAATGTATTTGGCAATCAACATCCGCATATGACAGTACTGTAATTCAAAATGCAACCCCTTTTTTAAATTTATTCCACGAACTAACAGAAAAAATTACTTATTATTATGGTCTTATGGAAATTAGATTCAATATGGCGGACAAGGTATCCTTCCAAATTTTTAATAGGGGCGTAATCTTCAAAAGGAAATAATATAAGGAAGATAATTAATTGTGAAGCATTAAATGATGACAGTAGTAGGCTACAACTCCTTATGTTCATCTTCTTCAACAGTTCACTCAAATAAACAGTTTTAAAGTTCCTGAGTGGAACTTATTAAAGGGCAGAACGTGCAACTTTTTAAACTTGACTTATTTCAAATGTTGACAATGGTTTTTTGGCAACTATTAAGCTTGTTTAATCCAATTTTTTTACGTTATTAAATAATTCAGTGTAGAAAATAGAACACTGATCATCTACGTTAAAAGGACTTCATATGGTATGACACACAGCTAGGGGAAAATAAGACAACTCTTGCTTTGAATGCTTACTTATTACATGCACCAAATTAAACAAAATATCTTAAATAAAAAACCATGTACTATATAGTAAAATTACATATCGTCTTTCATTATTCAATGTGAGTATCTTTTGCTTATTTTGCATAAATAAAAGTAAGCTTCAGAACGCTGTTAACAAATGCTTACAACTTAAATAAAATAATAATATTTAAGATGCAGGACAAAATACTTGAATAGTACTATTTCGTCTATGAATGCAACCGTTTCAAAATTATATCAAATTGGTAGGTTATTAACAAAATGCGTTTCCATAAGTTTGAGTTTAAACGCTTTAACGAATCAAGCTAGATTGTAATGTATACGTTTGTATAATGAATGCCAAGATTAACCATTTTTTACAATATGGCGCTCTATCGTTTCAAAGTTACAGCGAGTTTGAACTGTACAAAGTCTTTTTATGTTCCTTACGTTACTGCCTAATAAAGGTTGTTCAAACTACAGTGACTAGTTCAAACCAGCTAAGACGAAATATTGTTACAACAGCGAGATGCCGCCTTTTCTAGAGCAAGACAAAAAACATGGGTTTACAATCTACTCAAAACATATGCTTACGGGTCAGTATTATTTGTTCTCAGAGGGTCAGGTACTTGTACGAAGGTTCGTCTGAAAAAAAGCAAACAATACTGCAAGCTTCGAACTCCTAAAACCAAAGTTTACTGACCGGGAAAAGGTAATAGCCCTGGGGCGATCCTTTATTTGTTATATTGTGGGGGCAATAAACAACGGAAATCATTCGTAGAACTTTACTAGTAACGCTGCTCTGTAAAATATTTGATCTGTTTAATGATATTTTAAAAATATATCCTTCAATTTTGCTTAACATTCTTATTATTTCATAGAATTAAGAACGGGAAGAAAAATAGCTTACCGTAAAAGCCATCGCCAATAGCCGGATTTGAATATAGGCCAACTTTAGTAAGAACCATAACCCGTTCAAATACTACCCAGTCAACTCTTCTAACACATTTCCTTCAAAAACAGTCTTTATTATTTACCATGTATTTCATTTGAATGATGTCTTAATTAGATATTATTTATAAAGTATTATTATTTTTATTCTTGAAGCTGCCTTTTTTAACGTTTGTTTATTTTGATTAAACTATGTTTAATAATGTACAGAACAATATTTTATATATAGGCCTACCATCTTCTGTTTTGAAATATTTTTATTAGTAGGCTATTCATATTTTTCAATGCCATCAAATAACAGTTTTGGTTGAACTTTGTTTTGTAAAAGTTATTTAATTACAAGCTATTAAGAAAAGCCAAACAGACAAATTTAGAATAGTAGGTACTACAGTACTTGCGTAATCTACTTGTTGAAATATTTTTATTAAAATATGAAGTGTTACTAACTTGTTTACAAACTCGAAAAATACTGTTAGTAGAGATTTATGTTACTATAGTTCAGGGTTTTTTTAGATTGAATCTGAGTCTTGATAAAAAAATTATTATTCTAAAATTTCGCCAACCAACATTTCATGTTTTATTGCTCACTAGGCCTATATAAAACCTTATTGTAAAGGCCCTAATATGTGTGGGCTTGGTTATTATATGTTGAAGTAAATTTAATCCAATACTGAACAACTACTAATAAGCAATATCAGAAGTGTTAAAATGTACAATAATTTATTACTAGGGGAGACCCCTGCGTGCTCCGCACGCCAACCCCCGATGGAACCTTCTCAAAACATATGTTATGTTTTATTTATAATAAAGGGGTAGGATAAATGATAACCTCAAAACTAAGATGGTAAATCATGGTAAATCATGTTAAATGTTCAAATCAAATTATTTCGTACATTTTATAACAACAGTTATAATAAAGGTTAAAAGAATTAGTAAGGCACAGGTCAAAAGTGCGATCTGGGGATCGCGCAGACCATGGAACATCAACAAACCTGGAAATCAAATGTCCCGGAAACACTTGACGAAAAACTTTCGTTGACTCGTTTGATGTCACACCATCCTGTTGGAACCAAATACAGTTTGTGTCGATTTCTAACTCACGTAACTGTGTCATCAGAAAATTTCTGAGCATGGCCATATAGCGTTCTGAGTTAACAGTGACAGGCATTCCCATATCGTTTAAAAAAAAATATGGGCCAATGATAACAACCGCACTACTCCACACCAAACAGTCACGTCTGTGGATGAAGTGTCGTTCATAAAGTTCTCTTGGATTCTCGACAGACAAATATCGAAAATTCTGTTTATTAACTTTTCCCGCCAATTCAAAATGAGCTTCATCCAACATGACCGCTTGTACTTAAAGAAGATTCGCTTCATTCACAAGCAGCAGCAGTTAATGGCTCATGGTAAAGCATCAATCAATTTATATATAATTATAAATTATATATACTTATAAATAAAACAACTAATTTTTACACGTTTTGTTTACTAACAAATATGTGTCGTTTCTGTACTACCCCTTCTCAAAGAGACAAAATAGGGTATACAGCAAATCAACCTGTCCACTATGTTACATAATTGTAATATTTCTCCCTCATTTTCTTTCATCTTTTATATCACGAAAGTGAATTATTACATGCATTTTCAATTAATTTGGTATGTTTTGTTCATTGGCTGCCCTTCAATCGTCTTCGTCAACGTATGTTTGCTGAATAATTTAAATCAATTAAAAATAAAGAATTCAGAGTGAAGAGCGTCTTCTTTTTCAACCGCTAAATCTACAGACTGGTAAATCACAGTCTTAGCTGGATGTTGCAGATCGAACAGATACGACTTTAATATGCGCATGCATAGATCGGGATGGATTTGATCAGCTTTACGCATTTAAATATTTCCTTTCAATTAATAAATAAAAATTTAAAATCTCTAGCTTTAAGGAAAGAAAACCAATTAATATTTATAGTTTTTAGGAGTTGTTATCACATTTTCACCAATTAGCAGCACGTAACAAAATGGGAAACTGGCTTAGGCCTACTTTTTATGTGTTTTTCAAGAAATAAATGTACAAAATTTCAGCTTTCTCGCTTTAAGGAAAGTATAGCAAACAACAAATTTTATTTTAGGGGTTGTTTCAACTCTTAAACGTTAAATAGTTAAAAATTATTCTTATTGCGTCTCTAGTACCTATGAGCATATGTGTACCAAATTTCACGTTCCTCAACGTTATTCAATTAATATGTATAGAGGTTGTTACTACTTTTCAATCCTTTAGCATAACGTTACAAAGTGTAAAACGTTTTTATTTTATATGCATCTTGTAAGAAATTAATGTACCAAATTTCATCTCTCTAACTTTCAGGAAAGTATAAAAATTAATATTAATTGTTTTAGGGATTTTTACTACATTTCCACCCCTTAGCAGAACGTGACAAAAAGTAAAACTGGTTTACTTTTTATATGTGATTTTAAGAAATAAATGTACAAAATTTCAGCTTTCTAGCTTTAAAGAAAGTAAATAAATAAAATGTATAGTTTTAGGTGTTGTTTCAACCTTTTGAGGCCATATATTTTAAAATCCTTACTTAGTGCGCCTCTAGTACCTGTGGGCATATGAGTACCAACTTCCGCGTTCCTAGGCCGTATGGTTTTTGAGATATAAAACAAACAATATTTATGGTTTTAGTGGTTGTTTCAACCCTTAAACTCGAAACATTTCAAAATTCTTTCTTAATGCAAATCTAAAGCCTAGGAGCAATATGTGTAACAAATTCCACGTTCCTAGGCCATATGGTTTTTGAGATATAAAACAAAACATATTTATGGTTTTACAGGTTGCTTCAACCCTTTAACGCGAAATATTTCAAAATTCTTTCTTAGTGCGGCTCTAGGGCCTATGATCAATAAATATGTGTACCAAATTTCACATTCCTAGGAGGTATGGTTTTCAAGATACTGTGATGAGTGAGTGAGTCAATGGTATTTCAGCTTTATATATATAGATATTGTTTGTCACAATATTTGAATTTTAAATACTTTCCTACTCGTACAGACGTTATAAAATTCTAAACCTACCCGAAATTACTAGGTGCTATTTGCTATTTTAGCAGGTAGAAAACTCTTAAAGATTGCAGTTAGGGAGGGTTGGGATGGTACAGTTTACGAAATCGTAGTTATGACTTTAGTTGCAAAACAAGGCCATAAATATTTTGACTGACAACTTATTGCCTGTTAGGATATTTATTGCATTGGCTAGCTATTCCGACAAAGTGGAAGTATTTTTGTCAAGAAACTTAAAGTGTTTGCCAAAAATAAAAATATTCCCACGTTTGACTTGCACTTTGAGCAGGTAAAAAGGATTGGGAGGTAATTGTTAACGAAATCCGTTTTATAACTTTAGTGTCAAAATCAAGGCCAGACATTTTGACAGACGACTGAACCACACCTGAAATATTTATTGCATTGCCGAAATATGCCGACAAAGTAAAAGTATTTTTGTCAAAAACATATTGTGTCTATTCTTGGACGATTTTCGTACTATGTAATTCAACTAATTCCAAAATTTCGTCTATAATGTATTTTTTATCGAATATATTATGTGTACGAATCCTTATAAATGGACCAAGTGACATATTATAGTCAATAGCATTTTTATATAAACCTGTATAATAAATAAAGCGTCACTTGAACCATCATGTTAGTGCACAGTTTACAAGACATTCACCTTCTGCTCAATCATGAACATACATTTTTACAGCAATATATACTGTTATATGTTGGCCGATAATACAGCACCTCACAGTTATTTTCACTATAGTTTCGAGAGACAAATGAGACTTGTATCGATCATAAATTATATTCGGTTCTGCATAAATAATTTCGAACAGGTTTTGCATCTCTGCATAACATATTTCTCTTACTGTCAAGCTTTACTATGATGCTTGACTTACTATATTGATTTTAGTGAGTTTATTTAAGTTGTATACTGAATGATGGGTATAGACATTAAATTAAATTAAAAGAGTTTTGGTCTTCCTAATTTATTTTACTCAGACATTAGCTAAATAATGTAGGCGTAATACCCTAGTCTCACCATGTGGTATTATTTCAAAGGAAAATTCGAATAAAGAGCATGTTGTTTGCTTTACAAAAAAAAAGGTAATACAATTGATTATGTACCAAAAGACCTTCGTTTTTGAAAAAAAGGTACATTCAAGATGGCGGACAACATTTTTTAACACAAATTTCAATACAGTGAAGAATGCAATTTCAATAAAGTGAATAAATTTATTTGCATTCATATAATTTTATTATGTTCTGGAGAATAACATCGCTTGTTTGCAAAATATTTGGCCGTTCTTGAACTTTCGAGACACCCGGTATATGTTGTGTTGCATAACAGGTCACATTTTTTTGACATATCTGAACCTCTATGATTTTTTTGGCTTGAGAGGGTAGGGGGTTAACAATTTCAAATGCAAATGTAGGGCATGTAATACACAGCTGAAAAGTTTATTAAACGAGAAACATAATTGCGCAAACTAGAACTTAGTATCTTGCTTTGTTTCAAAATAATGGACAATCAAAGTTCTGGAAAATTATATTTTTATTATAACACAAACGCAGGTTTTTGTCCGAAAAATTGTTAAATTTTCTTCATTTGCGTGATTTATTTGTAAAAAGGCAAAACTGAGTGCTATCACAATAAATATTAGGAACAAAATGACGCAGGTCAGCTATTATATCAGTACATGAAAAATGTTACATGAAAAAGTTTTTTAAGACATAAACTCAGACGAATTAGTGGCACCTTACTATATTTACTTACAGTTTCTATTTTTAAAATGTGTTACATTTAACATCAACGTACAACTGACTTACTCCAAAATTACAAAGGGTCAGATACTAAGTAAAAAAGTTATGAAACTCAAGATATATACAAAGTTTTATTAACTTATTTTTGTAACAAAAAATAAGGGAGGTAACAGGACTTTATAAACACTCTGTACAGCCTAGAGATAATGTAAACTTTAAAAAAAAATTAAAAGATTAATAATTGGGTTTTTTAAATACAGATGTGTAGGTGCTTTATTCATTCATCTTTTACTTTATTAATAGAGGAATTAGCTGGTTAAAGCTTGAATTTAGAAAACATAGTCTCAAATAAAAGTCATACAATATTGTATAACCTATAAAAAAAAACATTAGCAACGAAACATATAATATTTACCAAATAAAATGTAGGCCTTCAAAATTCTGACCCGAAGACCATATATATGATTTTTTTTTTTAATGTCACGTGTTATAAACTAATTGGTTGAATAAACTAATATGAATAAATTAAGAATAATAGTTTTTAAGTTTAGCCTACTAGTGAAACTCAAAGCCAATTTTTGTAAGAGAGCAATTTTTAAAATTCGTATTTTTTTAAACAGTTACAATATGTTGTAGGCCTATCTGAATTTGTTTTCAGAAAACATTTAAGCATATAAGTGTATAGGAATAAAACTAATCGATTAAATTTGGCCACTTCCTGATTGATTATATGTTTATGAGTTTAAATGCACGATGTCTTTCGTTTTATAGGTTGGGTCTCAATTTATTACATTTTATACAATTAAATTATAAACTATGTAATATTTTAGCTTAATGACTTTATCCGCCTATAATACTGTTAACTGTAATTTATTTTGGGAAGCGATAGTTTCACTAGAGGACACATTATATAAACTACCTTGAGTGGTTTCCTTAAATTTACATTAGTACACTATTGCAAAAAGAAATTTGACAATGCTCTTTGTAATTTAGTACATATTCCAGTACGTTATTACATCAAATTAATTTTAGTTATACATAAATATTATAACATCGTGCAGGCCAAGAATTCTGGCTTTAATTAAAAGTTTACCACCATTATTATAGAAAATAACTTACTGTTTAGAATAACTTACTTATAAAACAATAATGTTTTCAAAAAAATATGACATCAGCTACTAATGTTAAATAGCGTATATACTTTTATAAATTACGATTAAAAGAAAAGAAATTACAGTGGTCTATATTACAAGTTTTATTTACTGGTCTTAAAATAAAAAATACGAATTAATTTCCAGATTACGTGCAAAACATTCTGAACTTTTTGAATAATTTATAAGTTTTAAATACTAAAATGTATGATATTACTGTTCCTTGTTCTTTTAATTTCTTTCGTATATTACAACGGAAAATCATTTGTAACGTTTAAGTAATTCGATTGGTACCAAGCAAGGTATACAAAACTACTACGGCTGGATGAACCATCCGTAGTAAGTTGTAGAGAATTGAAGCGGCAACACTGTACCAAGTACATTTTGCCGCGAAATCACCACAAATCAGCTTACTACGTTAGCCGTTAGGAGCGCTATCACACGGCGAAGTCCCAGTTGCTGCAAATGCGAAATGTTCGACCTTTTTACACACCGGGAGAAAAACTCATTTATGGCAACTGACTCTTATATACCTTATTCTTCGATAAGAATCATAAATATAAGCCAAATAAATTGTGGCAACGTGTGTATGTTGCCACAATTTTTTATGTTGCCACAGTGTGGTCTGGTACCGGTGAATGATGCCACAATAGAGTGTTTACCAACGCACCCCCCCACACACACACACACGGTCGGACACCTCGGCGGGAATAGTCAGAATGGCTTCCTGGGACCTCAAAACGTGGAGATTTAATGAAAACTCGACTTTCGAAAATCGGACCGAAATCAATAACTTCCCTTTATTGATAGTTACATTGTCCTTTATATACCGGGTGTCCGTAAAGTCTCCCCCTAACTTCGGAAAACGTAGAAATAAATACATGAGCTTCAGGGTATTACTGTATGGCTAAGGGAGATGAATTTTGGTGTACTCCACCATTTCACCCCTTACCCCAAATGGGAGGGGTGGGGGTTAAGAGGGTTATTCAAAAATCTTAACCCCCTTCAAGTGATACCTCATTTTCAAGGGCTTGATAAGTGAAGAAGAATGGCGCAAATTAGAGGTCTCTATCTTGACCCTACCGAAAATGGCGGCCAGTCAAATGTTAAACATCCTATGTTAACACAATTTTAATTACGTTACAAACACTATGTTCCAGTGGAAAGGAATAATGGTTCTTTGCGTGTTATTTAACAAAATCAGAGGGTCATTCAAAATCTGGTACTAAACAAATATTTACACAATTTGGCATAAGCGAGCAACGAATAAACTTGCAGTTTCTAGATACAGCAGGTAATAGTCTTCTACGTTGAAAGCACAACTACTGATAACAATCCAGTGATAACAGCATCCAGTGATTTTGTGCATTTAATCTAAATTTAGAATTAAGGTAAGTCTTTAGCTTTATTGCCAATGTAACTTAACTAATGAAAAATCTGCGCTAATAAGATGTTTTCAACTTTGACTGGCCGCCATTTTCGATTTTCTCTAACAAACTCGTCCAAGCGACTTGGACAAACAACATGTGTTCCTAGCACACTGCGTGACTGTGGAAGGAAAGCAGTTCGAATACTTACTCAAAACCCTGGCTATCATCTTTGGTACGCAACTTTGTTTTTGAGTGTAAAGAAAAACATTTTGTTATTATTACCAAGTATGACAAATTTGTTTTTATACTTTAAACTCTTTTGTGCGTGTGTTTACTTTGTTTTAAAATAATAAAAATGTTTAATACAACCAATGGGGGTCAATTTTAAATTACATGACCATAAGAAACACTAAAAGGTCAGCCATTTTGGACAGGAGCAAGATATCGACCTCGGGTTTGCGCTGTTGTGATTAACTCAATGAGACCTTTAAAATGATGGGTCACTCGACAGGGGTTTACATTTAAAAATTTGGGGCAACCCCAGCAAATTTGTTTTTTTAGGGCAGGGGCAATATTGACTAACAACTCAAAAAATAGTTTTTTTGTAGCCAGGAGTCATTATTACTGTAGCTAGTTTCGTTTAGGAGTTATTAAACCGGTCCGGGACTTTTGGGACATTATAGTATAAACATATTGGATTATTAATTTCTCCAGTGTAATATCAACAACTTCTAAATCATTTGATCTATCAATATGAAATAAAAAGCAATATTATTTTTAGATAATATTTGTATCTTTCTTTAAATATACAATAACGTAAAAAAAAATTTACAAATGGGCCTACAGTTTTATAATCCTTACTAGGGAAAAACCAATCCCGTTGGAACCTTCTATCATAGATCATGAATAATAAAATAGAGCATGCATGCATACGGGGGCTGTGTGCCGAAAAAAAGGTTGTCGGGAAAATATTGCATGATCGCACCGTGAGGTAGGGCTAAGGAGAAATCATTGGTAGCACTGGTGTTTCACACAGCTTCCGTCGTTTCCCCAATAGATAGCGCCACTATCGTCGAATTTCCAGTGGAACGAAATATTGCATTGAATCGGAGTTCTAGGTTATCCAAATACAATGCTTCTGTACACATAATCATGTTATGTTTTCTTTATAATAAAGGTGTAGGATTAATAATAGCCCCAAAGCTAAGATGGTAAATAATGTTAAACGTTCAAATCAAATTATTTCGTATATTTTATAACAGCAGTTATAATACAGGTCAAAAGAACCGGTACTGCTCAGGTTTACACTTTAATAAAAACCTAACCTAGAAATTACTGCGTCTAAGTTTGTAATCAGCTTTTAATGGAAATCAGCTATTTTATCTGTTATTTTATTCAATTGGTTGCTATGGTAATGAATGTAAATACCTTCAAGAAATATGACGGTTTATCAATGAAGGCCTAACCTAAGATTTTTTCCAACTAAATTTACAAATATTTAAATGAAAAATGTTTTTATAAAAATGAATTATATCGTATGTTATTCAGTGATAGTGTAGCTTTTTATTATAAAACTATTTTTTCAATCTGTACAGTAGTTCCAGAGATTACCCTCTACATACATACAAACAAAAAAAACAAAAAAAAACAAACTTCACCTCTTTATAAAGTTAGCATAGATAAAATTGTACACATTTACCGAGTTAAATATTACCGTCAGCATAGTTAGGTAGGCCTAGATAAAGTCTGTTGTTTTAAATAGTATTTTTTTAAGTGATGTATTTCTGATGTGTATCTAATTAATCTACCTGTGATTTTTCACGGGGGCTTACTAGTTTTTTATAACTTTATGGCCATAAATCTATATATATATATATATATATATATATATATATATATATATATA
>JAGFPH010023137.1:0-12131 GCA_018207615.1 Philaenus spumarius
TTTACATATCACATATTTATAATATTTTTATACATTTCATACAATACTTTTCATTGTTCTTCTTATTCTCCATAATCTGAAATTACATTTACACAATATACCATGGTATACATTTCCTTTTGAAATGCTCACTGGATGAGTTCATTTCCACTGAAAACACATGTTTATACTGTACACTACTTATATAAATACAGGGACACATTTTAATTTGCCTGATAACAAACTAACAATATTTTACTGGGTTACGTTTTTATACTACTGTTATTTCCCCGCATTCATACTTCCCGAATTTTTATAATCCGCGTTTTATACGTTTTACATTATTTTACCCTTTATGTTTTGACAATTTGTTTTTTTATTTGCCTAAGTGGCTTCAACTATAATAATTTAGAGTTTTTTTTTTTTTTTCTTTTTAAGTGTACTAATTAATTTTCCTTTGCTTTTCCCTAGTATCCTCCTTTATACTTTTCCATTACAGTTTTCTTTCCTTAAATGATTCCTAGGTTTTAGCTTACTTTCTTCCTTCCAGAATCTTAACTACTTAGACTCTCCTAACTAATTTTACGCATAATTACCTTTTTTTCCAAGTAATATGCAACCCCTATATACCCCTTACTCGTATATTAGGACATTCCAGGCTCCTGACTTGTTTGTAGATTGCATTCAACCATTTTATTCCTGGATCTGTATGCACAATTTACTTAAAAACAACAAGCAATGCCTTTGCGTGTAACCGAAAAGTGCTTAGGCCTTACCCTGTATCTATCAATGAGTCGAGTTATTTATTTAGGCCTACTTCATTCATTGCAGCGTACTGTTCTCTCTCCCCACTGCCTGACCTTGATCTTGTTTCCGCTCAGCTGTTTTCAAACATCCCCTCCTGGCTAATCTGTTCTCTGCCCTTTACAAACTCATCACACCGCTTGTGTTTACATACAATCAAAATATTTACATTTGGGATTCCCCAGTATGGCTAATCACTTTATGCATTAGGCCTACCTTTTCTTCAAAACAATAACATTTACTGTGTTAATTTATTTCTGGATGACAACTTTACTTATTGAATATATGGTTTGAGATCTCGAACATCGTATTTTCCCTTTATTCTTCCTGTAACCCGGTCTTCTACAATATAGGTTTTATGAATTCTTTTACCGTGTTCTCTGGTACTACAATTTTCAATATTCCATTTACAAATTTACATAATACATTATTTTCAATTCTATAATCTACTTTATTTACAATATCCTGTATTATTTCTAAGCATTCAGGGTTTGCCCTCTGTCTGTTTCTCCAATCCTGCAATAATTGTGTAAAACCTGGATTCATCCTTATTTGTTGGATTCGCACTCTCCGTTGGTCTTCCTGTCTTACGCTATTTTTGTTATTTATGGGAATTGGGTAATTACGATTCACAAAGGTGTCTGTTGCATTAACCTTTAACTCATGAACGTAATTTTTACACAGTCCCGGCAATTCAGAAAAAACTGTATTATATTTTTCTATTAATTTCTGCAGTAGGCCTTCTTGTTGTTCCGTTAGTATAGCACCATGACTATACTCCTTTGTTAAAGTTATCTTATTTCATTTCTTCATTGGAACCGCTACATGCCCTTTTGCTCGGGTTACCGTCTCCCCTCCTTGTCTAAGACCACACAGCTGATTTTCCATTAGGTCTACTCTCTCTTTGTACCTAACGTGTTTCCTACTTAATTTAGTCTTATTTACATCAGAAGTAGCAGTGTTTTTAAATCGAACTTTCGATATTTTTCCACGCATATTAAACGGTAGATTTTGGTTACGTGTTTCTGCTCCTCCTACAGATATTAATTCTTTATGTTTTGGTTTATTGTTTTTATATTTTTTATTATTTTTATTGCTCATCGAGTGGTCGGAAAAATTGCAGTGTAGTGTAGTGCTTGACTTCGCCTTATTTGGATTACAACGTTTACTAGAATATTCACAGTTATGGATACATTGGTTGCGCCGCGACGCTTTGTTGGTAATTGGAATCTTTTCACCATTATACCTAACATTAATTGGAACATTAATCCTTTTTAATGCCCTACCACGCGGAATCTCGTCCTTGGCTTCTTTTGATAGCATCTTCGGTACGATATTTTGTTTGGCTTTCTGCCCCTTCCTTCGTTGAACTGACACCTCCCTCGATATCATCTTATTCAACCTCTCTTCGTTTTGTATCCTAACCTTATTGTTTTTCCTAGCTGTTGTCTCCGGCTTCCTGTCTTGACTGCTGCCGCACTTCCCTTCCATTACATCACTAATGCCTGTCTCACCTACTTCCGGTCCATTAACGATTTCAGCTTTGTTTACTAACTCGTTCATACTATTTTGATTAATATTTACTTTATTTGTTTTGAGTGTAGTATTCGTTGCCTCGATTTCGTCGGATTTAATTACCTCCGATTTAATTAAATTGCTCTTTTTATTGGTTTTATAGTATCGGGAATTAATATTAAAACATTTTCCTTTTAACCGTGTTATTGCAACTTTTTTATCAATAAACGGGATTTTAACATTTTCCTGACCTATTTTGAACATTGCAAATTTTTCTTGCATGTTTATTTTTGCCTGTAAACTATATAAAAGGTCACATCCCATAATTATCCTAGATTTTAGACCTTTTACTACCAAAAATTGTAAATCTACGCTTTTGTCAACCAGTTTAACTTCGATTAGGACTTGCTTGCTGATTTTTTGCACCTTCCCTTTTAATGCACCAATTATCTCCAAACACGCTACCGGTAATTCTAAGATTTTGACATCTTCCGCCTTCAATTGCTCGAGGTAATCTTGCTGGATAACGCTTACTTCGGCTCCGGTGTCAATTTCCATGTAACTAGCATTCGTTCCAAGTTCTACTGGAATCGCGGGTATTTCTTCTAACGGTTTTTCTTCTATAACTGGTTCATCTCTATTATCTAACAAGTCTTCCCTAATATTTACATTTAAACTACCTAACTGCTTAGGCTGACGTTCGCGCTCCTTTTCGACGATTTTTTCGCCTACTTCAGGTTCGATTCCACTACAAGGAGTAACTTTTTTATTTCCTAAATTTTCGGTGTTTACACGCGTATTTACTTTTTTAATCTTATTTCTTTGTTTTTTTGTTTTTTCATCGGCCCTGTCATTCCGAAAAAATCCATCCTTTGTCAGAACCTCATTTCTTAGTTTTTCGGCTTCTGGTTAGGATTTGAGTTGGAAGGACGTGGTTTATTGGAGTTTGGGTGATTTGAGTTACTTGGGTTTTGAGCATAGGATCTTTGGATTGGTGGGTTATTCCGAGGTGTGAAATTATGCCTGTTTTGCGTTTCCTGAGCGTCCTGGGGTCTACTTCGCCGATTTTCCTCAATCATGTCTACATTATTTAAGAACTCGATCGCGTCTTGAATGGTTTCGCTAGGTTTACCTATGCTGGCTAATCTTATTTGCTCGCTGAAATGTTGCATCACCGTGAATACAAGGAAACCTTCAGGTAGGGGGGGTTCTAAATCTCGCGCTTTGTTTACTACCATACAGAAATATTCGGTTCTGCTAGCGTTTCCCCTTTCTACATACCTATTATTTTCTATATAATTCCTGACCGCTTTTTGTTTTTGGAGCGACCAGTAATTACTCAAAAAAGCCTCCCTAAACTCGGCATACTTCATCTCTTCGCGATCTGTTATATTATACCATTCGAGTGCGTATCCCTTTAGATGGCGTCTTATGAATTTTATTTTCTCCCTATCTTCTAAATAAGGATTCAACTCGTCCATTAACCCTTCTATTTCTCTTAAAAATTGTTTCGGCCTCTCTTTACTATTTCCCCAAAATTCAATTTTATTTATTTCGCTGTCAAACCGCGGCATCACAATTCCTACATTCCTACTCCCACTTCCCTGGCTTATCACGTTTCCTATTTTCTTTTCAACGCTCTGCACCCGACTTTCCATTGTCCGGAACCCTTTGTCTACGTTGTCTTTCATGGTGGTTGTGGTTTCCTCCAGAAAATGGATAGCGCCTTCAATTTCCCTAATCTTCTCTTCTCCCTTGGTATGTTGTTCCTTACACCTCACGCTTTCTTCCTCCAGGCTTCGTTCCAGGTCTCCCAGCTTTCCAGAAATAACTTTGTATAATTCTTTCTGCTCCTTCTCTCGCTGTAGCCTTTCTGCTGCCTTTTCTTCCCGGATTTTTTCATCCTTGAGCCGTCTTCGTTCCTCTTTCCTCTCCCACTCTTCTTGTTTTTCTTTCGCCCTGGCCTCCAGTTCTTCTTGTTTTTCCTTCCGCCTGGCCTCCAGTTCTTCTTTATCTTTCCTCGCCCTTTCTTCTTTATCCTTTTTGTATTGTTCGAAGAACTCTTTCATCGCCTTATCCGCCATATTAACTTTTTGCTTGTTTAAAATTTGTTTTAATTTTATTTAATTGTTTTAATTGTTTAAATTTTTTAATTTTGTTTTTATCTGTCGCGTCGGAAAACTCCCAATTATTTTTAATTAATTTTACACCTATTTTTTAGGCCTACGCCCCCCAAGCTTCCGATTTTACCGCGACAAATTTAATATACTGGTTAATTATTATTAGTTGTTTAATTTTCACTCCCCCTCTGAACCTTAATACGACACGAAACCGGGAAATATTTCAGACACGGGAAATAGCAGTAGTATGGCTTAATATTAAACACAATTCTAAAGCTAACATACACAGTTTTAAGCACAAATAATTTTACGTTAGTTCTTTGACCTATTTTTACTTTTGGTTAACTTTTTAACCACAAGTGAAATCGGCCAACACCGAAGGGCGCCAATTCTACAACGAACAACCTTAGTTTTGAATAATTTTGAATTGTTCGTTTTAGAATATTTCGGGCCCCACGTTGGGCGCCAATTCTACAACGAATATTCTTTTTTGAAAATTCTTCGTTGGAGAATAAGACTTCCAGTAGGTGGAAATAACTTATTCTCCAACGAAGAATTTTCAAAAAAGAATATTCGTTGTAGTACATTTGCTGTCATTATCTTTAACTTAGCTGTTTATCCTTCATCCGATTGTTTTGACAGTTACACCATCCGATAGGGAATCAATAGTGCTACATAAAAGGTAACTTGACATTTTTCGTTAAAATGTACGGTTTTTGAGTAATTTAGCTTTGAAATTTTCAAACATACGCCATTTTGAAACGCAAGATTGGATTTAATGGTTTATTTTTTTTTAGATATATTAATGTTAGGTTAAACTTCATGCCAAGTTTGAACTCAATCAGTCAAACCGTTCTCTAGATATGAATTATTTTGTGAAAAAAAAACAAAATGGCGGATATCTGGAAAACTAAGCTTTTTCGGGCCTATGTTTGTATAAACGTTTTTTTTCTTATTTTGACCCATAGAACCATTCCCCGAAATTTGATCCCGTAATTACTGGACACTCTGTATATAAACAGGAATAATAAAATTAACTATTAGGCTATACACACACAATAAAAACCTTCACGTAATTCAGTTTAAAGGCGAGATTTCTGTCCGACAGTCAACATTACTAATATTCTATAAATATTCGAGCGAGTAGTGTCAGTACTAGTGTCTCAAGTAGTTAGTGTACGACATTATAACTTGCATCCCTCTGCTGTCTAGGAATATCGCATTCAAGTTATCAAATAGTGGAAGATGTTTAGCGACATTTCTAAGTTAGTCTTATGAGTGGTTATTTTTCAGTAGATCCTTGTGTGCTCTGTTCTCGCGAGTAGGTTAAAATAATGCTGAAATTGTTGATTCATTTCATAAATTTTTTGTTTATTGTGTTAATTAAGAACCTGCTGTTGAGAAATCTACTTCACTGTAGTCAACAACAAAAAATTAAGTCTTTTGGAAAATTTGTGAGCTATAAGCTATAATTAATGAATACACATATTTTTATATTTAGGCCTAAACACATTTAATGTAAAATGACGCTTTTAAATATTACTGTGAGCAAATTTATTAATAATAAGAACAGTGTAGAACTTGTTTAACTAAATTAACTAAAAGTAAAATGCTTTTCGCAGTGAAAAGCTAAAACTGTTACTTAGCCTACTTTAATCAAAGTGTAAACAGTTTTTTTAAAGAGTTAAAAATGTGTAACGTTTTAAATTGACAAGAATTTCTATTTCTATAGGCCTACTAAGCTGATTTACATGCTATTATACTTAAATGCATTAAAAATAATAATAGCTAGAATAAAATAAGTACACAAAGTAAATTGTAAAATATTATGTTAAATAATATTTTGCACTTTTATATTACTGCATAATGCAACCCCATCTGGCATTTTCAACAAGAAAGTTTTCGAAGTTACAAAAGTTAATGTTGCTTGAATATACATAGTCACGTGTAACGAATTTTGTCTCAACTGTCGGTACAAATCGCGACACAAACTAGTGCAAAAAATTGCATTTCTGTATTTAAACTTTAGACTAATCTTTAGCACTTGCAGAAACAATGTCCCAAATTTTCTCGCTTATAGGCTATAATAATACAGTTATATATATATTTTCTCGCTTTTTTTTACAGTTTTATAATTTGTAAAATGTTTATTGGACAATTTATTTTATAAAGTATTTTTTATCAGATACTTCCTAGGCTTAAACTAATTTCTTAATAACGTTGTACAGTCGGTCTACTCAAAAGCTCCTTTACTAAATTAGGCTACATTAATTATTGCTTTTTAACAAAATCTTCTGATTATTTATTAAACATGTGTCCTTATGTGTTAGCCTAATGTTGATCTTATAAAAAATAACGAATTTGTTACGCTCTTTTTAATAAAAATATTATTTGAAAAAATTACTAATAGTTCATTCATGACGAAGTACATCAGCATAACAACTGTTTGAGAAAAACGACATACATTTTTACTAAGTGTCCTACCAAAGGCGTGGCAACTGACGACTTTACAAAGCTTAATCAAATCCTTTTAGGTAGGATGTAGATGCCATAAAACAGAAAAGAAATTATAGTAAAGTTACAATATTGGGTCGCCGGAATACTACCCCCCGGAAAACTACCCCCCAAGCAGGTTCCTACGTCATTTTGACGTCAGAGATCGGGGGGGCAGTTTTCCAGTCATGCACACTCAAGTTTCGATGCGTTTGTATTATCAATTTATATAATTAGAATAAAAAAAAAAAAACTAGTGGACTAACCTAAAATGTTTAGTCACAGTATGTTGCCGATAACAGTATAATTGTAGGAACCTGCTTGGGGGGGTAGTTTTCCGGGGGGTAGTATTCCGGCGACCCGCTTTTGCTAGGGGGGGGTAGTATTGCAGTCATGGACACGGCTCCCATATTGGTTAGTTGGCAGATTTCGTGACGTCACGTTTCACCTGGGGGGGGGGGGGGTAGTATTCCGCATCCTCACAATATTACATAATAAAGAAGAACGAAAATAATGCACCATTCAGAGGTTTATCATGTTGTTCTGGAAAGTTTGTAAATATTTTTAATAACTAGTAAGCCCCCGTGAAAAAATCACAGGCAGGTTAATTGTATAGACCTCATGTTCATCATTTAAAAAAATACTATTTAAAAACAACAGAATTGGTCTAGGCTTACCTAACTATGCTGACGGGGATTTTTAATTCGTATGTATGTGTACAATTATAAAGATTATAAAATGTTGTAAGCCTATTTGTAAAAAAAAAATTATTTATATACTTTATTATATATTTATAAAAACATAAAAATATTATCTTTTAATTTCATTTTATTTCATATTGATAGATCAAATGATTTAGAAGTTATTAATATTATAGTGAAGAAATTAATATTATAATAAATATGTTTATATTTTTTTTATATGTTAGACAAAGATCTAGCCTAAGAACTTTTCCGAAGTTAAACGAATAGATTTAAAAACAAACGATATATTTTTAGGCTTTTTAAATTTGTAAAAACGAATGTATTAATGATAAAAGGTTGTATTTATATTCAGTTTATAACCTCAAAGCTAATCTTATAACGTACTAGCTGGCCCGATCCGGCTTTCACAGAGAGACAAATCAAAGTTAAATATGGGGATTTTTAGTAACTTTGACACCCCCCTAAAATTTTGATTTTTTTGAAAACCTTTCTTAGCTAGCACCTAGGATCCTAGAGGAAGCTACATACCAAATTTCATTCCAATTCGTTTAGTCGTTTTTGAGATTTCGTGATGAGTCAGTCAGTGAGTGGTATATTTGGATTATATAATTATATATACAGCCTACGTTTAAAATAGAACATCTCTTTATTAATATTTTATCATTGTTGTTGGCTTTTTTTAAACAAATTTGTTTTTTAAAACGTTCTTATTTTTAGGTATATTTTATCATTCAATTTAGGTCCTAAAATAGTTAAAAACCTGTTAAACAGTTTATAAAACTAAATTAATAATGTAAGGAAATTTGCCTTTGGCATGTATTGTAGTAGGTCTAATCATATTATTAAGAATATTAACATAATAATCATCACTATTGGTGAATTAGATATATTTTTTGTAATTTGTTATGTTATACGAGTTAATGGTGTTATGATGCACCATTATTAGATAAGCTTGAAAATTTAAGTCACACCTTTCCCATTTTTAAACTCTAAATGTTAGAAATTTTATGCAAAATATATTTACAGAATTTGACGTAGGCCTACACTATTGTAAGTCTACTTTTACATTTAGAAAAAGAAAATAACGTCACTGAAAAACAGGTAGAAGCAATTAATCATTTACAATAAATGTGCAAATGAGTCTCTTAAAACATAAATAGTATCATACAAAAATAACCTCAACATATTTGCAGAAAATTTAAATCCATTCAAGATAACACGTTTACATTGTGTATTTCGTACCAGTGCTACACTCTCGCGCCTAATCTTGTAAGCTCGATTGACTAAATAGTCCTTTCCCCGTCCGCAAGAGATCACTACTAAAAATAAACGCACTCTTCTGGAGTGTACGATATTTTAAAACCCAATTTTTAGCTGAAAGTTTTGCACATTTTATAAATAAATATTAATTTAGAAGTTTTAATGAGTTTTGAACTTTTTCAGTTATTTTCGGATCTTTAGATGGACACGAAAATTTAATAGGGCAATTAATTTGCCTTATTTAATTAGACGACAGTGGAAGCTGTCAGCTGTTGTGAAATTCCCCTGGGATGCAATTAAAATGACTTATCTATATTTTGTGAAAGAGTGAATTTAACATTGCCAAAACCTTAGTTTTTCTTCAACATTTTGTACAGCACGATGATTTTAATGTACAGCACGGATACTGTACCTTATCTATAACAAGTAAACCAATGATATGTTGTGCAGAATTTCACCATCAAAACAATCTGTTTTCCGTTACTTTTTATCGGAAGAAAGGGAAATGTTTTTTTCATTATTTCCTTGTCGCAAAGGATAAGTTATAAACAAAAAATTGAAATCATTTAACAATTTTTTGCTTAGGCTGTGACAAATTAAAACATTGTTATAGACATTTACCAATAATTAACGTTTTCAGTATTTTTTGCCATTAGAAAAGAAAAATATGTTGTCAAGTTAAAAAGTGAATAGTTTTAAGGATATCCTACGTACTATTTTTCTAATAGTCACAATTTTAAATAAGGAAAAGGAAAGTTGATTTTTTAAATTGATTCTTTACAACAAACATTAAGTGCAATGTTTGTACAATGTTGATACGTACAAGTACATGAAGCATACACAAATATAAACTCTAAATCTTTCAGTTAAAAAGATATAATTTGTTTTGTCCAAAACACAAAATAGCGAGTAAGCAAATAAAAAGATCTATTTCTGGATCAGGGATTAAGGCTAGTTTAAAACTAAACGGCATATTAATTTAAAAAAAATATTTTTTTTAGATCGTGCTAGACTAAAATTGAATGTTATACGATTTACAAGTCTCATTCGGCAAAATCTCGTTAGTGTGGAATTAGTTTTTAATGATGATTAAGGGTAGGTTTACTTTAGTTCCAAACTTAAATTACTTTGTCCGATCAGTAATGTTATATGGTTTTAATAGTAACCTTGACTATTTGTATTTATATGCACTTTCCTTATCTCAGTAATCCTTATTCATCTATACTCTGCAATCCTTCTCAACCTTCTAACGCCAACCTCCGCAAATCCATTTGTGAACTGAATAGGCTAATACACGCAGAATGTATGCTTAAATGTGCATACCTCTAAACGCACACACACACTACAATATGTTGCTATTAGTTTCTTTAGTGATTAATTATGCCTTCGTGGAGGCCAGGAAAATTTATGATTTCCTTTGCAAACCCAGACACCATTTAACATTGTTTTTAATATCATCGATATGAGTAGGATCAGGAGGTACTGCTAGATAATTTGTGCAGTATGAAAGCAAATTCACAAATAGTTTTGATTTTACAAGATGTAATTTGAAGAAAGTTAAGCATGGTGACACAGAATGTTACAAGTTACATGGAAGACTAATAATATTAATTGTAAATTTATGTGAAATTGGCTCATGGCCTACTATAATTTGTATCTATGTCTCAGGAGACGGATGGATTCGACAAGTGTTTCTTTATATCTGAAATAAGCTACGTAGAACTAAAAACAGTGGAAAAAACATTTTGTTCCTATATAATACCTCTTTGCTTTATCTATTCTATAAAAGTATAAATTCAAAACGCCTTCAATTTTTCCTATATGCAACTTATCCATCATGTTTGTAAAGTAGCTCGTTTCCGCGCTTTTTCGGAGTACAAACACTTTATCACGGTTTAGAATTTCTTCGTAGTATTCAATCACACGACAAGCGGACGTATCGACCCAAGTTGCAGACTCCGAGAGGGGGCTGAATGGGGGACAGAGGGGGGGACTAATCGAGACTCGCGGAGTATTTCTGAGCGCACGGAGTTTGAATTACAGATCTAAATCTAGTTTCGGATAACATTTCAAGGTTTACAAAATTAAGTTAACAGATTAGGCCTCATGTGTGATGCTGTAATTGCTTAGCTCTAGGCTATAAATAAAATGCTATTAATTTTTAATAAAAAGAGGAAACACTCTGTGAGTTCGCACGCCAACCCCCTTCACAGAGTTATAAGCTAAATGATTAATTTAACGTAAGCTATGTTAATTTGAGGTAAACCTTTGTAATTATTATAGTAAACTGGAATATTTTCTATTATATACACAATAAAAACCTGAACATTTTAAAAAGTGTAAACTTCTTTGGGCGTGCTTCGCAAACACTGTGAAAGAATAGGGAACACTTGGGGATTAAATGAGTTGATGACGCGTGGAACGTCTCACCATATAAATGGGGTTTTTGCTGTGATACATTCTTTTAAAAAAATGCATGTCGTCTTCTCTTTCCAAATTAGAGCGCTCTTAGTTAAGTCCTTGATATTTCACTATTTTAATTACATGTCAGTGGTGCTGGCTAACAAATTACAGAAGCCATAAAGATTATTGTATACGCTTTATCTTTCGTTTAATAGTAGATGTCCACATTACTATTTAACTCTTAATATTTTAAACCTCGATGATTTACTTTCTTACCATATTTTGACTGTGCTGCATTCTGTCCTACAAACTGAAGTGCCGACTAACCTGTTATGTTTTGTATATTCATCCGATATAAGTGCAAAGAGTTCAAGAATAGAATCTTCTATGCTTATGATATAAGATATCCGTTTGCCGCTTATGGAATTCAATACTGGAAGCAATAAAGTTGGTTGACGGCCGAGTCCAGTTTTCGTAAGTCCAGTTTGCTCCATGAACAAAATAGCTTCCTTGTCTTCAGGTGAATAGATTGGTATCGCATTTCTACAAATGTTTGCGAGTACTTGTATTATATTTTTGAAGGAATTGTTATTGCTTTTTCCTTTTCCTTTTCTTTATTATAGATCTGATTTTGTAATAACTATTATATTATAAATTAAGCGATGTTTGCTACTAATTGTTTCAAAGAATTGTTAATTATTTGGTTTTCTTTTTAATTTGTCGTTATTATCATATTTTGTACATTGGTAAGTGTTTTATTATAACAATGTAAATTTAAGTAATATTTTGTAATTTTTCTAAATTTATGAACTATTTTGTAATGGATTAGATGGAAGAGAGGATTTCATAGTCA
>JAGFPH010023139.1:0-12130 GCA_018207615.1 Philaenus spumarius
CAAGTATTGATGATATGTCCACCCTCTTATTGCCCTCTATGAAGCAGACCGACAGGCTCACCACAATCCTTTCGGGTATGTGCACTGAGGCAATGTCGCGTTTAGTGACGGTGGATCGCCCAACATCGATCTCCGACCTGCTGGCGTTGGTACCTCACCTAGAGCGTACACTAGTACCACGCCAGTCTTCCATGGGTGAAACATATCAACACTCTCATTCACCAAGCACCAATATGCAACACTTCAACTCACAGCCTTATCCACCACCGCTAATGACAAATTACCACCCACCACCGCATTTTATAAATCAATCGCGACAAAACCCAGCAAGACCTCAGTATGGTAGAGCAGGCAGGAACAGTCACTATCAAACACCAAATATCCGTCCCGGGAGAAATCATTATAATTCGGGACCTTTAAACTAGATCGGAGGGGCCATAAGGGCGATGAGCCACCTCTAAACTCACAGCCAGCCCTGATGGGTAGTCGTCTCGACCATAGGCCACACCCCCCAGCCCCAGGCCCCAAGGACCCAACGAAGGTTTCGGCCGCAACTGCGGGCATCGTCACCGTTAAGGCCAATATTGGCCCACACCAGGTGTCATGTTTGGTTGACACTGGGTCAACCTACTACTTAGTCAGCCAAGCCTTTTATACCAAATTGGTTAGTGAACCCAACGTAATTAAGCAGGTTGAATCGGTCCGCTTGTCCGCATGTACCGCCAACGGACAATTCGTAACCTTCAAAACTCAGGCTTCCATTCACCTAAAGCTGGGCTCCCTTTCATGGAACTTTCCATTCCTTGTAGCACCGACCCTCCCATACCCAATCATACTAGGATGTAATTTTTTACGAAAAACTCAGGCAATCATTGACTTCCAAAGTCATGAGATTTGTTTTCCGTATGCCTCGCCACTAATCTGCTCCATAACACCCGAGCAACTGGAAACTGTGTCACCACAACCCTTTAGGTCTGGCGCCAACCTTTCACCCCGTGAAGTGAGCAAAGTCGCCGACCTCGTTGCCAAATTCCCCCGCACAGTTACCAGTAAGCTGGGAAAAACCGACCTCATTAAATATACTATAAAGGTCAACTCCCCTAAAATAGTTAGATTGTGACCCTACCAATTCGCTCCCCCAAAGCTCCAAGCTTTACGAGAGCATATTGATGATCTATTATCGAAAGGGGTAATTAGTCCCTCTACTTCACCCTACTCGTGTCCTGCATTTTTGGTCCCCAAAAAAGGGGGTAAAACTCGTATGGTTATTAACTACAGGGCAATCAACGAGATTGACGATCTAGAAGC
The DNA here is from genome assembly GCA_018207615.1 of Philaenus spumarius. Taxonomy (NCBI): domain Eukaryota; kingdom Metazoa; phylum Arthropoda; class Insecta; order Hemiptera; family Aphrophoridae; genus Philaenus; species Philaenus spumarius. The sequence continues at coordinate 1,309 of JAGFPH010023139.1, forward strand.
AACACCCATCCCAACGCTGGAATCAGCATTCCAGTACCTGGGGAAGGCAAAGTGGTTCACACTGCTAGACCTAAACCAGGCATACTTCAAAATTCCCTTGGACGAAGAATCGCGGAAATTCACGTCCTTTGTAGTGCCTTTCGGACAATACCACTTTAATTTTGTCCCTTTCGGATTGGCCAGTGGTGGTTTGGTACTCACCAGGCTTATCGAGAAGATTTTCGGTGACATTAAATACAAGTACGTCTTCACATTTTTCGATGACTTATGTGTTTATTCCGATGGCACTTTCGACGACCACCTCCTCAAGGTGGAAACGGTCCTTAACCGTTTACAGTCCGCCGGACTCACCGTCAACCCCGAGAAATTGACCGTGGCCGCAAATAACATACAATACTTAGGCCACGTGTTCAAAAATCAATCAGTTTCCCTCCATCCAGACAGGGTACAGCCTATAGCTGACTACCCAACGCCTAAAAACCTAAAGCAGGTTGCTCGATTTTTAGGTTTGGCCGCCTTCTACTCTAAATTTATTAAGAATTTCGCAACAATATCCCAACCACTCAATCAACTAAAACGCAAGGGCGTTAAGTTTGAGTGGGGCCCTCCCCAAGAGCTCGCCTTCAATACTTTGAAGAGGGCTCTCACGAGCAACCTAATTCTACGCCTCCCCGACTTTACTAAACCCTTCATAGTCCATTCCGACGCTTCGGGAGTGGCCTTGGGAGTGTCCTTGTCCCAGGACTACAATGGCGACCTAATGCCGGTGGCCTTCGCATCCCGGCCCTTGAATAAGCACGAGGTAAACTATAGCACAATGGAGTTAGAGTGCCTGGGTGTAGTATTTGCTATGAGCAAGTTCCAGCAGTACCTCGAGCATCGGGAGTTCGAGCTGTATACAGACAACTCAGCCTTGTCTTGGCTTTTGAACCACCCCCGCCAAGTAGGAAAATTAGCACGGTGGATCGAGTTTATCAACTCATTTAAATTCACCGTGCAACATATCAAGGGAACCGATAACATTGTTGCCGATTCCCTGTCTCGCCTTTTCGAGCCAACGGCTCCAACGGCCATCCCCTTCATCTCACCACCTCCAACCAGCACACCCCGCCCTTTAATATCCACCCTATCTCGTATCCCTGAGGTTTTCCGGGATATATACCTTCACCAGAGGGAAGACCCGGAACTCCTAAAAATAATCAATAATAGAAACCTCCCTCCCCAATTCTCCATTTTGGACCGGACCTTGATGCATCTTGCCCCAGGCCAAAGATCGTCAAGGGTGGTTTTGCCCAACAAGCTCATGGACATGATATTTAAATATTACCATGAGCTACCTATTTCTGCCCATTTGGGAATTAGCAAAACCTTTGCCCGTATTTCCCAATACTTCTGGGCTAATGACCTGAAGGGTCAAATAACCCAGCGAGTTAAGTCCTGCGTCAAGTGTCAAAGGTCTAAACAGGCCCAAAACACTCGTGTAGGACTACAGTCTTCTGAAATTCCCACGGCCCCATTTCAGAAGCTGTACATCGACTACGTCGGTCCCCTACCCAGGTCCACCAATCGGAACGCCTATATCCTCACGGTTGTAGATGCGTTCTCTAAATTCACAATGCTTTTCCCAACGAGGAACTCCAAGGCGCAGACTACGGTCAATACATTGACCAAATGCGTCTTTTCCTACTTCGGATTCCCCAAGTTCCTCGTCTCCGATAACGTTCCCTCCTTTAAGTCTGCCGCCATGGCACAGATGTGCCTAGACAACGGCACGACACATATATTTACCAGCCCCTACTACCCCAACCCATCCCATGCGGAGCGAGTGAACAAAAACCTAAAGGTTGCACTCCGCATTTACCACTCCCAAAATCAAACAAGCTGGGACCAAGATCTCCACTGGTTCCAGCTTGCATTCAACACAGCCCCCCACGTCAGTACCGGTTCCTCCCCAGCCTCCGTCTTTTTACGCCACCCCATCAACCTCCCCATTGACCTGGCGTGGAATATGGACCACTTGGTCCCCCCTCCACCTCAGCTGGCCACAGACCAAGTATGGTCTAAAGCCCTGGATAACCTGACAAAGGCCCACCGGGCTCGTCAGGCTACCTACAACAGGAACCGGCAACCCAACCCCTTCCAACCCGGAGATTACGTTATGTGTAGGGAGCATCACCTCAGTGATGCATCCAAACGCATTAACGCGAAGCTTCTCCCCCTATGGTCGAGACCATTAGTGATAGAGACCTTCACCACCCCCGTTACTGTTCGGCTCATCAGTAGAGGGAAAGGCGGGTGCAAGCCGCCATTTTGTTTTATGACGTCATAGGGGGAGGGGTGGGTAATTAGTGACGTGGGTAATTAGTGACGCGGGTAGTGACGTGGGTAATTAGTGACGTCAGAACTATGACGTTAGAACTATGACGTGGGATAGTGACATCAGAACTATGACGTTAGAACTATGACGGCAGAACTATGACGTGGGATAGTGACATCAGAACTATGACGTTAAGTTCTGATGTTGGAGGCTGTGTTTTTGTAAAAAAAAAAAGTTTAACCGGGTTACTTTGAATGGGGTACATGCGGTATTTCCAAGGTCGTTTTGAAGATGTAAAAAAAAATATGGTACCCCGATGCAATCGTAAACTATTGCATCGGGGTACCATATTTTTTTTACGAAGCGATCGAAAGCTTAAAGTAGACGGTATATTATAGTCAAGTATTTACTTGACTATAATACACCATGCGACTTGTAGCGTATCACTTCTGGTTCTCAAAAGAACCTTTATAATTCTAATAGACGTTTCTTATATGGCTGTGCATGCACGAGGTCAGTATCCCCATGCTCCATATCATTAGGTGTCAAAATAACCTTAACTTGCTTCCCATCAAGTATAGTAGTATATTCAACGCGCGGTCCTACAATAGCAACTTTTGTCTTCGACTCGTTTCGACATTCAAACGTCCACCTATATTTTTTAAAGTGCGAAGACACTAGTTTATTTATAGACTCGTCGTTGAAAATATGATTGAAATAAGTTCTATTCAAAGAAGCAACAGTATGCGGGTTAGTCATGTTGAAGCTCTTTTTATTATAAAACAGAAAATAGCATACACCATTGTATATATAATATGAATCCCCACTCCTTTTGACTTACTCCCCTCCCTTCTCATAAAAAAACCTAATTGTGACGTCAGAACTATGACATGTAATTTAACCGGGTACTTTGAAGGTGTAAAAAGTAGGTCAAGGTCACGGTATAGACGTAAAAAAATAAGTACTTCCAGTGATCGATGCGATCACTGGAAGTACTTATTTTTTTACGAAGCGATCAAAAGCTTAAAGTCGATTTCCAATTAACGGTATATTATAGGGAAGTAAATTTCAACTTCTACAATAACACCGTACGACTTGTAGCTTATCGCTTCAGGTTCTTAAAAAGAACCGTTAAGCTGGTTTCCACACCACAGTTGATTTAAAGAAATCATGTTGTACAGCTTTTCGGTGAATTTATAGCTGGTTTCCACACCACAGTTGATTTTTAAAAAAATCATGCTGTACAGCTATCCGGCGCATTGATACTTTTTTTAACGTGGTAATCTCCCCAGGAGGTATACTGATCCACGTGACGATTTTTAAAATGTTTGCTAAGATAGAAACACTCTTGCGAATGAATCTATTTTTTCTCTGCATACACCGCAGTTTGTACAACACAGAGCACAAGAAACACAAGATATTAAATGTTTGCAAGGATAAAAAAGTACTTGCACTTCATCTGATAAACAGATTTTACACTCCGTTGTAGGTAAATTTGGAAGTTGTCGTTTCAAATTGGAGAGGTATCCACAAGCCTTATTGACAAATGCTTTTCCCTTAGTCACTAAAACAAACGCACACGTGTTACTCCATTTTGCGTGTTCGATCCAAGGATGGTCAGTGTCTTTCCAATCTTTTAAACCAATTCCACAGCAAAAACATATTGTCTTATCCTCCTCACCTGTGTAAAAAAAACCAGCATCGCTAAACATTTGAGATTTAGTCTTCAAAATTTCAGGACTGTTTTTAAACGTATCCAATCTTGAGGAATTGCTTTGATAACTTTTAAAACATACGTTATATAAAGTTAAAGCAGCAGTATCAGGTATTATTGGTTTTAAATTTTTTTTAAAATGCACTTCTTTGCTGGTAACACGATGCGAATCGGAGTTAGTTTCTAGTTTTACTGAAATCAAATCGCTGTCGCTAGCATCAACCTTAACAGCTGTAGTATAAAGTATCGATTTATTCGATGATGATGTTGAAGACTGTTTGCAGATATCGATAACAACTGTAACAAACTCCTTACCTGTGTCAGCCATTTTCAGGGAGTTGTTTCCTGTACTACAAGAAATAAGCAACTGAAGCAAGTTCACATCGTCAGCTCTTTTTATCCTCTATAAAAGTGGAGGGGGTACATATAAAGGAGTGGGGGAAATGGAGTGGGGGGATTTTTTTCTAGTTTTCCGCTGTATGAAGTGTTAGCTCCGTCGAGTTTACACCTGATGGTCCATGTGAAACAAGATAGTACTGACCTTTTGCTATTGAATCCAAATCTTCGTGTATTAATAAATCTACGAATCTTTTCGGTAAGAATACTTGTAGTTTAGGATCGTTACCATGTTTGTACGGTGAATCTCCGAGTATTGCTATCACTGCATCCCCATTCTGAGTCTCCATTTTAAGGAAAGAGTGAATTGAATAATGTTTTAGCGGTTTTAACTCCGAACATTTTTTTGTTATTACACCCTTGGCTTTAGAGATAAGATTAAATTTTTCGGTTAACGATTGAATATTAGAATCACTCATGATGTTGTATCTTTAAATGTGTTTTGTTAGAATGAACAATTTCTTTAAATTTCAGCTGTATTTATAGGTACGCGATCACCAGCAGTCTTACGTTTCTTCTTCTTCCTCACATTCGCAAACATGTTCCAACGTGTCCCCAAGTCTCAAAGCGTTATGTATAGCACAGTTCTCGGTTGAATGACGTATATCGTTTACACCTAAACATGTTACAGGTGTAAGAGGTAGTTGCATAGTTTTACGAGTGTAGTTAACAACCTTAGCATTAACACGAACGTTTATCCATTTAGCTTTCTCAGACCCTGAAGTGTGTATAACATCGTAGTACCCCATGTATTGTTGTATGATATTAAAAAGTTCCTTGTATTCGATAAACCCTTCGGACCATTTTATATGATGAAAACAATTAGTTAACCAGATGTTTGTTTTAGATGCTTTATAGTTCAGAGTATCGAAAGAATACGGTGGTTTGAATAAGAAGTAATACGTAGTTTTTGTAGGTAAATCTAAAACAACCAATTCTTTAATCAAAAATTCATTATAATTACCTCTAAATGCTTGAAATTCTACAATACACTCTCGTTTCCCACAGTTTTTTTTTGATGATGCAATGTTACTACTTTTTATCTTTAACAATTTCTTCTCTAAAATAGGTTGTAATATTTGTTCGATATTAGAGATTCGTCTTTGAAAGTGAAGATAATCATATTGCGAGGTGTCCATCCTTCGATCTTCATCTTCGTCCATCAGTATAAATACGTCCGCAGTTTCTTTAAACCGAACCACCCCGATCATAAGCTTGTTGAGAAATGAACTGGTTTCCACACCACAGTAGACCTTTTATAGTCTTGCTGTACAGTTCACGGCGCGTTGGTGAAATTTTAACGTGGTCACCATTCCCCAGTAGGCCTAAACCACGTGTCTGTTTAGACAAATCATTCAACCTGTTCAAGCTGATTATATGATAATTCACCTAACAGTTCAGCAAACTGTTTAACATATCTGTGTGAAGTAACTTCTTGAGGTAGTCTGTTTAAAATGGAAGAATCAATATCATCGTATACCGGTTCGACCGATGGGTTGTTATGAATCACATCGATTAGATACTTTTGTACATAAGATCCGTTTAATGATAGCTGTTGCAGGTATCGGTTAATAGCATGTGATACACCGTTCAACACATAAAACTCATCAGTTGTTAGTAATACCTTTTCATCGTGTTGTGAAAAATCTTTTAGTCTGATATATTGTTTTCCATAGATTTTCAAGTTGTCAACTTCAATGTCTGAATCTTTTATTCTAATTCTGGTTTTCTTACCGCTAACTTTTTCTAATAAGTGTTTCTCAAAATCATTAACGTTATTAATAAAATGCATCCATGTATCCATAGTAAACAAAACATGTTTTCCATAGTGATTGATTAGAACACCTGGTAAATAACCAAGCGCTTCAAAAACTCCGACTATAATATTCTTTGCCATGCACTTCGTAAGAGGATAAAATATGCTAAGATATATCCCTGATAAAACATCTAATGTTTCATTATCACCTCTTCTTGAAACTTTAATAGGGGTTTCTTTAAACGAACTGAAGAATTGTTCAACGCTTTCGTTTATTTCATCATGAACGTCATCATCATTTGATGTAGATGAATATAATACAGTTCCGGATTTTTCTACATCGGGTTTTAATTCCTCTATTCCCTTTTCATCGATTGAATGGCTCACCGCTGCTGCTGCTGCAATATCCAGATGTGAATCCATTTTATAATATCTAGCAATGTTGTACCTCTGAAATCAGAAAACAAAGTGTGAACTAGCGACGTTCATTCGCTGCTTTTATACTCTATCCACGTGAGACGAAGGAGTAGGGAAACTTGTTGTTGAACATTCCTTTACTCCACCATCATTATTCTTACAAGACTCTTCTGACTACACCGGTTAGAGGTGTGTATGTAACTATCGTGTCATGTAATATTAAACAGTACGCAGATGTATTATCCGGGATATTATCTTCGGTTTCAAACTCTAATCTTATATCGACAGTAGATGACTTGACTGATTCGTTTTGTTTAGAACAATCTATAACGACAATCGGATACTTGTCTTTGAACATTTTCGGTGTTAATAAAGGTGCATCCGATCTATTGTAATAAGATGATTGAAACCGAGCATACATATCATATAGTTCAGCGTATCTATCGTTTTTAAACGAAATATTTAAATTATCATAAGGGAAAAATTGTGAGTTTAGATATAGTTTAATATTTATTAGTTTACAATGATCAAACGTTCCTGCATCCGCTGTTAATACATTTCTTTTACTTGTTTGTAACGCAAAAATTACGTATCTAGGTTTTTCAAGAGTGGTTGAAGTTTTTATGTTCCATGTTTGTCTTTGCGTTTTAGGTAGAATAGGATATTCATGCATCTCCCAATTCCTAAAAGGTAAAACAATATCGCGATCCGAATCTAATTGTTTTAGAAGTGTTAATCTACGCTCATCAGCAAGTCGCACATAAGGTACTCTCCATGTTATTTTATTTAAAATTAATTTCCATTCGAGCGAAGCATCCGTAGTTCCGGTAGGTGCTATAATAGCATCTGTATCGGTTGAAGATCGTAGGAGGAACAACTCTTGTTTAACGTTCATGATTATTCTTCGATAGTCCTCTGCAAACCCTAAAAGCGATCGTAGAGGTACACTAAAATCAAAGAAACCGTTACTGTTCGGTGTTATAGTCGCAGCGGCTGGTAACACCCACCCTGAAGTATAAAGTTTATTCACCTCGTTCATCGGTAATGAAATAAGAGTTTTTAACGTAGACGTAACACCAACTCTTTTTGTAGAATCTACTGTAATACCGGAAATTTCATATCTTATTTCCTCGAATAAAAATGGCATCGGATTATTTATAAACGGCACTACAGACGGTGAGGAACCATCTTTTTTTGTAACTTGTCCTTCGATATATAAGTAGCTTTCGCATGGTAACGTGTAAGCATCCTGCTGTTGTATAGGAATACGTATCTCATCGTTATTCCCCAATCTCGATGAAGCGTAAGGGTTGTGCGAATGATACTCCTTCTCCCATATTGTTTCGTCGAAAATTGGACCACTCTTGATGTTTAGAATATCCATCGTCAATAATTTTATATCCAAGTTTTTTCAAGAAAAGAATGTTTTCACTTGTTAACTGTTTAACAGGTTTAAAACTACTAACGTTTTCTTCCGTTGAACACGATTTAAAAGATAATCCCATCTCACAGATTAGACTATCTTTGTTTTATATGCAATCTAACTGTAATGGTTTCACCTCTAAAATCTATTAATTCGTTATCTTGATCTAATATGTTTAAATTGATATCCGAAATACGACTGACATTTAACGGCAAATACACTAGATTATGAGGTTTTTCAACAATCTTAAACCCAGGGGCAACCGTTGGATAAAATGAATGTATTATATGACCATCTACACCGTCTTTAAAAGCTCCGTGTACTATATTACAAGTTATGTTAATAACATTCACCTTAATTATGTTGACTGTATCAACTCCGATATGTTTTGTATTGGGTATTAACGGTTGAGGATTATTTGAAAATCCTAGTAAAGCTCCTATACTTGCTGGTTTAGAAAAATCTATGTAAAATTTGCTAGTTATCTCACTCTTTAATAGATTGTTATTGGCTTTCAAGTTTATATTTTGCTTGCCTAAATTGTTTTGTAACACGCTATTTATATCTTCTATCTCATAAGATCCTGTTTCCAGTTCAATAGTTTTATAACTTCTCAATCCAAAACCGGTGTTTTCGCTGTAGTAAATCTTATTATTTACTCCTTCAATAATGTTTGGAATTGAATTATACGTTGTAAAGTCTAATAACGCTACATCCCATTCCTTATCTTCTTTGAAGAGTAATGGAGGAAAAAAGGAACTGCGAAGGTTAGACGTTGTACCGCTTATGGAAACTGTTAAAGACGACATCTTAAAGAAGACTGATGTTAGTCGTTAAAAAATCCAAACATAAATGTCCACAAATTGTAGAATTGACATCTTGCATTCTGTTATAATTGTATAATACATCACGTGTTTGTCTGAAGTATTTTTTTAACTCTCTTGGAGGTGGTAAATTACCTAAACTATCAAAATAATATACGGTGTCACCCTGTTTTTTATAACATATCCAATGTGTGCCTGATCCGTAAGAATCGTCTAAATTTACTATGCCTGTTTCATTTTTCCACATTTTTTTTGGAAGTTTATCTTTTGAAAATACTCCTCTAAAATGCGGTATCTTCAAACAATCCGCATAGTGATACAGATCATAGTTGCTTAACGGTTTGTTGGGTATAACGATTCTACCCGATTTGTTTAATACACATTTCGATATGGTTTTAGATAAAGCCCTCGACCTTTTTTTTTATGATTATTTACCTTTTTCCTTTTTGACCCACCCTTTTTTTTACGTCGATTTTTTAATCTTCTTTTACTTTTCAAACGTGATCCGTTTCGACGTTTCATTCCTCCTCCTATTACAGATTTTGCTTTCATTGCAGATGCTACCGCTAAAGATGCTGCTCGTTCGCCTATACTAGAATCACTTGACTTCACCCTTTGCCACGCTTTCTCAGCTAACACTCTATCAGCAATCGATCTATTCTTAGAATCGCTATATTTAGAATATGCTATATCATGAAGCTTACAAGCTTCGTCCAATTTATTAATTCCAGAGTCACCGCGTGCTAATCTCTTTTTTAGTTTTGTTCCAGGACCGCAATATCTATAACCTCCCGGTAAATGAAGTTCAAATGGTAATACGTCAATAGCTCTGTTCAACGCTGTACCTACCGGTATGTGTTTGATGACGTTTTTTAAAACCGATAAAGCAGACGATGTTAATCCACCTCCTACTTTATCAAAATCTTGATTCGTACTAACTGCTTTATATTTCTTCCTCATAATTTATTCTCTATTCTTTATATACTGAAACTGTTTAAATAGTGAGAGGTTTAAATATATCAAGCGGTTTAAATACATCATCCCAATTTATAAAGTTAGTTTCATCCTCACTTGTTCTACCTTGTGGATACGTCTTCATTACTTTGTGTATATAGTGAAAAACTTTCGCAGCAAATAATTTATATACCTCTTTATGCTTGTCCGATACATGTAAACACATATTGTGCACATTTTTTAAAGTAGCAGCATGGTATGGATGGGTTCCACTAGACATATTTATTATTTTACGCTTATTCGCATTGTAAGCGTCTAATCCGGATATAGTCATTGTATACTGCTTCATTGATAGCACATTAACAGCGTCCTTATCAGAAACAGGGTTCCCTATATTCGATAATCTTTTATTTGAAAACAACCATTTTTCACTATCCTTATTCGGAGTGTTTTCTGTTACATAACGTTTTGTTGCAACATCTTCATCTAATATCGGAAGACTGACATTTCGTAGAATTTTATTTTGCATATCATAGTTACCCTCTGGTGTAAGTTTGAAACCCTGTCCAGGTGCCCCTCTCATAGACTCTCTCATTAGAGAGTTTTCATGACGTCCGAACTTGTCAACGCTCATAATTAAAATGAGCATTTAAACTATAACGTTTCTTCTTTTTAATTCACTAACTAAAGCAATCATTTCATTATCCACCCCTGTGTGACCGGCATTTTTAACATCGTGTAGTAATCTCATTCTATCTACTAAATCGTTTATATCGTTGTAATAAAGCACGTTCGACTGGTTTGCAGTTTTAAGATTTATTTCAGATCCGCTTTTCTTTTTTCTAGGTGGAAATAATCGTAAAATTATATGTTTGTATTTTTTTGACGTATTTCGATAAATAGGTTTGTTTTGGGAATAATTTATTCTATGAACGTTTGTTTCAATACAGATATTTTTAAAGTTAGATAAATCCTTTTTTGAAAACTGTTTAGGATTGGTATTAAATACCAACTCAAACAG
>JAGFPH010023141.1:0-12129 GCA_018207615.1 Philaenus spumarius
GTGCGAAGCACGCATTGCATTGTGTATTGAAAATACTCCCAGTACGGGGGTTGGCGTGCGAAGCACTGTGCGTCGGCCGTTTCTCATAGTATTCATTGTCAAGCTCACATGTGCGTCCTTAGCAGTGGACGTTTTAAGCCCCCACCCCCGGCCTGGCCCCCCCCCCCCCTAGAAAATTATATATGGGCGCCCATGTGTACTAAAGATATGAACATAAAAACAATCGCAATTATATTCGCTCTCATCTGGAAATGGACCTCACTATTGTTCAAACAGTTTTACCCTCTTAAATACTATTCACCATTTTTTGCGTTTAAACCGATCGGACGATATTTATAGAACTACGTACGCAATATTAAACTGTACGGTTAAATTGAATCACGCGGAACCCCGATTCACAGTTACCACCGAGCCACACGCACGGTTCCGAAACAAATCACGCCCAAACACCGCGTAAATCAAATTCCCCCGATTTACTGCAAAGCTATTAGTTTTACGTTCCGAAAATTAACCTCCCGACCTGCCCTAACGTCAGGCGGTGTCACAGCGGGACACCGTCACACCCTCAACACTCACTCCGCTGCACTGTGAACAAGCCTCGTTACTTTTAGAAACAATCAGCTGTTTATTGCAGTCGCTCGGGTTATGACCGTGGTTACGGTCGTACACGCGCCGTCATACATCCTAGTGTATTGGTGATCGCATTTTATTACTGCCTTACAGAGTAATCATTTTACGTTTGCCAACATTTGCATCTCGTAAACTATTTAATTGACGTGTAATTGGACCTGTCAGCGCGTTATGACGAACACCGCACGTCAACGTATTTCTATGCTAACTGTGCTACGACGTACTATATACGTCCATTTGGTTTTTTACTTAAGACTCGGCAGGAGTGAAAAAATATTTCTGAGTGACCGCAGCGCTCCAAGAGGGAGATCTGTACACTACTAGCATTGAGTTTGTATCAGGGCTCTATAACAAGGGCTATACCATTTTGATCATTTACAGTGACCCAGTATCGATCGCCTATGACGTCACCATGCTGATACACACCAGCTGGTAATATTTAACTAATGTGCGCGCAGTCGTTTACTCGCTGTTGTAACTCAATGGAAAGGCTTCAGTAAAATAAAATTTAGATATTCTTAATCTACATAAAGTACGGATTCTAACAGTATAAAAAACTTTTATTTTAACAGGTATTTCGAATTTTAATAATTGAAAATATTTGAGAGTTATCACAGACTGACATGGAGAAGTTACTAAGCGAGGAAATTTTTTATTTTTGGGTTATAAACAAACTTCCAGCGGGAAAGCTGTAGCCAATGGATTGATCTGAACTATCCAATTCACCGATTTGTGATGAAATGATTACATCATTAAGAAATCGTTTTTTAAATGAGCGCGAGGAGGTGCCTTGCCGCCACTCCCGAAATACAGTTGTTTGATACGGGAATAACGTTTATGTGCATATTTCTTTGTTATAAAGTAATTCTTTTAATTAAATATGAAACTAATTTTTTTACGTAATTACGATTTTCTTTTTCCATCATTAATCTCTAATTTTATTTCTTTGAATGTACGTAATAATGATATTATTTTTTAAACGTTAACCTCCAACTTAACTTTTTGTGTCCACTTCAATAATATCAAATTTTAATTATAAATTATAATTAGTTTATGTTAAAATAAAATGCTTACTTTTTTCTAGCTGGCATAATTACCTGGGGACAAGTGATTTACTACATTACGTTAAAATAACAATATGTACATAAACGTTATTCCCGTATCAAACAACTGTACTTCAGGAGTGGCGGCAAGGCAACTCCTCGCGCTCATTTAAAAAACGATTTCATAATGATGTAATCATTTTATCACAAATCGGTGAATTTGATAGTTTAGATCAATTCATTGGCTATAACTTTCCCGCTGGAAGTTTGTTTATAACCCAAAAACAAAAAATTTCCTCGCTTAGTAACTTTTCCATGTCAGTCAGTGATAGTTCTCAAATATTTTCAATTATTAAAATTCGAAATACCTGTTAAAATACAAGTTTTTTATACTGTTAGAATCAGTAGTTTATGTAGATTAAGAATATCTAAGTTTTATTTTACTCAAGCTTTTCCGTCGAGTACAACGACGGCGCGCACAAGGAGTCCACTGCTCTAGAATCGCAGTTATCAGCACAGTGACGTCAGAGTGAAACTGGCGGCACAGTGTCGAGATCAAAGAAACGGTTTAGCCCTTGTTATAGAGCCCTGGTTTGTATACGTTTTATTCTTCCGTTAACAAATACAGGGCAGTTCTATAAAAACGGAAATTACAGAGTTACAGACATAACCCTGACTATGAACTTATTGAAATGCGCATGCGTGACAATGTACGTGAGTATGTGTTATTAAACACAGCTTTCTCTCGCACATTCGAAATTAACGGACATATTATTTTTCTAGTATTCCTCCGCGAACAACGAGTTGATGTGATAACCACCAGAGTGCAGGCTAAACACTCGAGGAACACAAATTCGGCGCGACATACTTCCGCAAAAACGCAAGATCATTTCGTCGCCAACTATCCAAATTCATTGAAATTATTTTTATTTGAAATGTCATTACACTTCGAATGTGGTGAGCTTTTTTACATTTTTGATATTTGCATTATTGGATAAGAAAAAATAAGTCAAGCGCAAGAACAAATTTAGTTAAAAACGAATTTAAAAAAACTAAATGATATCCACAATCGAACCTTGAAAACGAAATATTCGGAATAATTTTCTGATCACTATCACTCCAGTAGTCTTGTTACTGCGTTTCACATTGCTCTTATGGGAGTTGAAATTCAAGATGGTGGCTGGGTCTGCCGCATCAAGTAGTTAACACAAAATCATAAACTGTGTACGAATAATCAAAACTCGAAGAACGCGCAACTAGTCATATCCTGTCAGATCAACCACGGTTTGCTTTACTTCCGCCCTCTTACCGAAAACGTCTGCTCATGCTTTACGGTCTTTATACAGGGTATTTCTGAACTCTCTACCAATACTTTTAAAGCACTGTCTCCGTACTGTTGAAACTCTAACACGTATAAATTTGGAAATTCGCTCAACTCACGTCAGCGGTTCAGCTGTGTGGTCGAACCGTTTTTATTCAATTTGTTTGTAATAAAAGTTAAAATTGTTAATTAAAAGTGTGTATTATGAGAGATGTAGGACTACTGGATTTTATTTTGCTCAGGTCTTTTTCGTGGATCATGATGGAAAGTATCCTTCACAACTTGTACCGAAAGTGCTTTACCGGAGCTTCATCGGACTTCCTTCGATTCGGTGTTAGGTAATGAAATGTACGGTGTCCTCCCAGTTGCGGTCATATTTTTTCATTTCAATTTTTAATTAGGTTAGGTTAGGTTTAAAAAAAAAGAACAAAATGGACTAGGCTCAAGCCAAGTGTGGATCTTGCGAGGGTACACGACGCCCCCTCCATGTTTTGTGGAGGTACCTGTAGATACGAGGGCACGCGGTTCCGCATGGTACAAACAGAGGACGTTTATTAATAATAATCGAAGTGTATTATTAATTGATAATCAATCAAAAATACGCGGGGCGTGGCCTCATTTAAGTTGACCGCATCTGAGAGAACCGTGGCAGGCAGAAAAACTTGCTTTACCACGTCTGGTACAGTTTTCCCATTTACCGCAAGTGGGATGACCGCATCTGGCCGTTAACCAAAAATACTAAAAAAAAATTCGAACGCTTACGCTCATCGAAACCGCCAACAGATATGTACAATAAAATAATTAAATGTAAAACTTAAAACTAACGTTGGATCCTTCCCCTGGAGACGGTTCACGGTAGCAGCCTGTGGTAGATGGGTTGCTTGCTCTTCTCTATCACGTAAAACGAATGCGGTTTCCCGTTACCCGTGAAATACTTGTGCAGTATCTGCTTCGTAGGCCTCCGCGGCTTGTAGTAGCTGGTCTTCCTGTAAACGGTCATATCGTCGTCGGTGCCGTCCCAGGTGGACTGCTTCTTGATATTGAACACATCGCTGTCTCCGGCGATTATGGACATTTTCGACGTCGACCCCGTCTTCCTAGCGATCATCTGTTTCATGACCGGCACGTTCCAGTGGTACACCTTGGAGGGTTTTCCGTTGAAATGGAAATCCGAAGACAGCGTGTTCACGGTTTTCGTCTCCTTGTCCGGCTCCGAGTGGCCGTAGAAGTACGGGTTCGGCGGCAGTTTGATGATGAACATTTTCGAGTCCGAGACGTCTTTCTGGTTGTGCGTTTTACGCGACTGGCTGGCCAGGCGTTTCCTGTGGTGGTTGACGACCGGCGTGTGCACCCTCGTCAGACCCACGTGGTGCATTATGTCCTCGTTGGTTTTCCTTCCCTTTTTGTTCGTCTTTCTTCTCTTCGCGGGGCCGACGTCGTTGTGGGCTTCGACTCGCTCGGGCGTCGCTTCAGCTCGGACGGCTTTGGAAACGGTCGCCGAAGAGACGTTCGGATTCGTTACGGTCAGGACTCGTTTACTGCGCTCGTTGTCGTGAGGTCTGCCGACGACGACGATGACTACCAGGAGCAGTAGTAGGACGGGAGACTTTAACGCCATCCTGCAACACAAGAAAGAAGTCCAACGATTAGTCACAAAGAATATTAATAATAGTAACTTCTGACACAAATTATATAGGTAACGACATTTTACGACAGGGACACCTAAAGAATGACTGGTATGACGGACTGCCCCCTTTTCTCAAAAACGGAAGAGATAATCACAGTGAAATTTTACATGGCTGTAAAGCACGCTAACCCTCTTATATTCCGAACCCAACAATTATTTGATACATACACTTTAATTCGCACGTCAAGGGTTTAGGCGTGAATACAATTATAAAACAGTTCTGATACTTGTTGACGATAATTATAACACATATAAACCGTACTGATACATTTTAGACCTGCACAAAAAATGTAACTGTGTGCTTAAGACCAAACAGGAGAAATGTAAACTTTTTAAAAACACAAATTACGAAATGCGGAAGCACAATGTTTATTTTTTACACAACTTACGGAATAAGGAAGCACAATGTCTATTTCAGAGGTATTACTAATTAAAGTATACATTGTATTAACGTTAACAGATTAAGCCTATGACGTAGGACAATCAGTTACACTTATATAACCAACTCAAATATACTAAATTAGCAGTGCGATTGTGGCCCAACCGGCTAAGGCGATAGCGTATGGTGACGGACTCTGCAGGTTCGAATCTCGGCAAGACCAAAACTTTTTCAAATAGATGGAATAGAGCGTTTCACTTTAGGAGCGTTTCACAAAATGCACGGTGAAACGCGTGACGGTAAAAGCCGATTCAACCCCAGCAACAAGGAAACTATGTACTCTGCTATATTTTCTTAAGATAGATCATTGTTAGGTTAAACTTCAGGCCAAGTTTGAACTCAATTGGTTAAACCGTTCTCTAGATAAGAATTATTTTGTAAAAGAAACAAAATGGCTGATATCTGGAAAACGAAGCGTTTTTGGAAAACAATTTATTCTTGATTTTGTTTTTATTTTGACCCATAGAACCATTTACCGAAGTTTGACTGTTTACTTATGGAACACCCTGTTTATCTGTAAATTCATATTTTCTTATCCTTTTTTTTGTTGTTGTTAATTAATTAATTTGTAAAGCTAGCTATCGGCCATGACAATATGCATTGGTTAATAATTTCGCGCAATAATATATAGGCTAGTCATTTTATTTTTATTTTCATTTGTATAATCGTTTAGGTTTAATAAATGCATTTATTATTATTATTATTCATACTTCCACTTGACATTTAAATATAACTAACGAAATACTCTTTAATAGCAACGTTAATGGTTTAGGAATGTTTGTTTTGAGTTTCTAAGTTTGTTTTTACGGGATGCAAAACAAATTTCTTTTAAAGTTGATTATAAATGTACTTCCTTTCTGTCCCAACGTTAAAGTCTCTAAAAATTCCTATATTCATTTCAGCTTTTCTTGTTCTCAAAACCAAAATTCAAAGTACACATTTTAAAGTCTCGGTATGTTTAAGTACACAGCCCTCATATTTTGTTTTTATCTGATTAACTACATTATAAATCGACGAATACAATTTGTCGTGTTTTTTTTTGTGAAAATTCTCAAGGAACGTCTTCCCATTTTGTCTGAAATAATTTTATTCCGTGACATAACCTCACTTTATCCACGTTTATTTAGGCCTAACCATCGATGATGAACCTACAACAATGCGCTACCAACATCACAAAACGTAAAGCCATTAACAGCCCATAAAAGCAGGGCATCGAACGTTCACCTTCTACAATAATGGACACTTGAATTACAAAAATATTATTGTACGACGGAGGGCCGGACTTTGATTAGAAACAACCGAGCCCCTTTGTCCGGGTTTGATTAATATTTCTCGGACATGTGTTGTGGTTCAACGTACCCGGGTTAGGTTAGTGCCGGCGTTTTGGCAGCACTGATTAACAGCCGGGTATTAGCGGAAATTATTGCACCCGCGGTCAACCTGTATTTCTGGTTTGTTGACGAAACTTGAGCCTAACCTTTGACGGAATTTTAACGCAGTCTTTAGACGCTTCCTCGTGCTGAGGAATTTAATTGTGGAAGGATTAAACATTCCACGCTGCCTTATCTGGTGTTTATTGTTCTAAGAGTAAGTATGAAACACGTTATTTTGTAAGTGGACAGTTCCATAATACCAATAGATTAGTAAACTGGTAACACGAATCTTGGCCTTAGTGGCAATAATTGTATATGTTTGTGTTTTTGTAGTAGGCCTCGGTAAGGAAAAATAAATATACAGATGAAAATTTGATTGTTAACTCAATGTAAAACGAAAAATAATGTACTAAAGTAGGAGAGTAATATATTAAAAGGAGAGTAATGTATTAAAGTAGGATATTAATGTGGTAAAGTAGGAGAGTAATTTATTAAATAAGGTGAGTAATGTGTTAAAGTAGGAGAGTAAAATGTATTAAAGTATGATAGTAATGTGTTAAAATAGAAGCGTAATCTATTAAAGTATGAGATTAATGTATATTGCAGTAAGAAAGTAATATATTAAAGTAGGAGAGTAATGTGTTAAAGTAGGAGAGTAATGTATTAAAGTAGAAGATCAATATATATTAAAGAAATATATTAAAGTAGATGAGTAATGTGTTAAAGTAGGAGAGTAATGTATTAAAGTAGAAGATTAATATATACTAAAGTAAGAAAGTGTTATATTAAAGTAGGAGAGTAATGTATTAAAATAAGAGATTAATGTATTAAAATAAGAGAGTTATATATTAAAAGAAGAGTAATATATTAAAGTAGGATATTAATATGTTAAAGTAGGAGAATAATGTATTAAAGTAGGAGATTAATGTATTAAAGTAGGAGATTAATGTATATTAAAGTAAGAAAGTAATATATTAAAGTAGGAGAGTAATGTGTTGAAGTAGGAGAGTAATGTATTAAAGTAGGAGATTAATATATATTAAAGTAAGAAAGTAATATATTAAGAGTCTTCTATACCTTGCGTAAAACAGCAAAAATATGCACTTCGTACTATCGTGTTTCGGACGCCGTTTTTCAACCTAAAAAGTTGTGAAACATCTTAAATTGTTCTCAAAGGCTTTGTGCTTTTGTCTTATATCTTATAATTGAAAGAAATCGACGGCAACTCATTTTAATCAAAAGTTTAACTGAGTAAAAATCGATTACTTTTAACGCATTTTTTGGGAGTTTTAAGCAACAATTTCCATATTTTAAGCTAACACGTAATAGTAGTTTACGCAACGATTGTATTATGAAGGCCTTTAAGCCACGAGTGAGATGTAAGTTGGAACACGAGCGAAGCGAGTGTTCTAAATATCTCACGAGTGGCTTAAAGGCTGAATACAATCGTTGCGTACACTACTTTATCTACGACCAAAAATATACAGGCTATTTGATGTTTGATGTTGATTGTATATTTAATCATTGAATAAATAGACCAAAGCGAACTAGGTTTCTTATCTTGGGCCAATTCCTCAAAATACGCAATGAAAACATTCTCGGAAAACGAACTAACACCATTTCTAGTTTTCCACTCCGTAAACTGGTTATAAACCTTTTCATAACGAAATTTAGATTTTTCTGGCAACAAATTGTTCAGAGCCGAATTTGCTTTTGTATTAATTTCCTCTGGAGTTAAACAAAATTCATCACTATCACTCATGTTTGCGGAATGCGTCAACTCACGTTTGAGGTTAGTTACAATAACACACTAACATCCGGAACGTATGGGTACAATCAGCTGATGTACGAATAGCGTTATTTTTATTACAACTCTACTTCCGTCAAATGACGAGCTCTCATTGGTCTAGAGCCTATTATGTAAAGTGACTCCTGTTAGGTAATGATATCATTACCTAATCGGGTTGGCTTTTGGTTTGTAATGTACCTCTTTCTGATGTTACTTTTAATAGCGTTATTGGTGTTTATTGCAATGGTCGTAGATAAAACATATAAAGCCTTCTTTATAACTTAAAGTAGTTTCCCAGATTATTAATTTATAAATAGAATCCGAAACACATTATTACGAATGCATGTTTCGACGATTTTGCGGCTTCAATCGGAGACCATTCGTATTGAAATCATACGGCACACTCGGGAGTTTTCTCCAAGGTAAATAAGAGCCTTAAAGTAGGAGGGTAATGTGTTAAAGTAGGAGAGTAATGTATTAAAGTAGGAGATTAATATATATTAAAGTAAGAAAGTAATATATTAAAGTAGGAGAGTAATGTGTTAAAGTAAGAGATTAATATATTTAACTAGGAGAGTAATATTATTAGAATAGAAAAAAATAAAATATAATGCTGCCGAGTGGGTTAGTAAAGTAGGAGAGTGACAATTAATTTGTCAAAATATTATATTATTTTTACATGACAAACTATCTGTGCATTATTAAAACAAGTTGTTTTTAAAAAAAACTCAATACAAACTGGTTTATTTTAAAATTTTCTTAAAAATAGGTTAACATATATTGTTCAAGAAGATTAAAATAGGTGAGTAAGAATGTTCTTAAATTTCCTATTTTGTTTAGTAGTTTTTACGAAATCAATATTGTTCAATATAAAATACTCACGTAGGTACTAACTAACAATTAGTCGTTATGACATGTAGGCGATGTAAGCTATACTTATTGCTCAGTCTCGTTATCCACGGGACCGTATGTAGGCGCGCATAATGCGCATATAATTGAGTTAATCACTCCACCGCGCACACTCCGTTACTCGACATACGTTTAGAATTACACGGTAGGCCGAACAAAAAAACGGCGCTTCCTAAACCACCGGCTAATTCTATTCAATGAAAGGATATTCAGTGCGGTAAAGTTGGCAGCGAGTATTTAGTACTGATTCGGATTTAATAGGGTGGTTTCGTTAGCGGGGGGATTGCGATGCGGTGCAGTTGGTAGTTTGAAATTGATTTGGGTTTAATGTGTCTGGCGGGGCGCGATGGGAGGGGTTTAACGAAGGGATTTTTAATGTTGTACAGTTGGTAGTGTTAAGGATTGATCCGGATTTAATACAATGTCTGGGATCGTTGAATCGGTTTGTTAATCGTGTCTGGAGCGGCGAGTGGACAAATTAGATTTGAAAGTAACGAGAGGTACGTGTTAACGTCTTGGCTGGAAGACGATCTATAATTGATGTTTTCAATAACATACACTCTGCCAGTAAGAAGGCCGATTAAGAAGTTCAAATAAGAAACGCACCCTTACAATAATAATAATAACTCAAATACTTGCGTTGGAAATACAGAAATAAAACTAACTACATAAGTCTCTTAAAAGCTTAGAAATAATGAATAGGACTTGTTTTTGTTATTTGCTCCTAATGGTGAAAATGGGGTAACTACCCTTATACAATAAACATAGATTGTTATACCCACTGACAATTTGGCTTGGGGGGGGGGGGCTGTTCAGGTCAGAGTATACAGGGTGTATAAAAAAAAACCTTTCAGGACTTTGGGATATGATTCCTCATACAAAAAGTAAGAAAAAAGTTCCTATAAACATACTTCCGAAAACGTTTCGTTTTCCAGATATCCGCCATTTTGTTTTTTGTACAAAATAATTCATATCTAGAGAACGGTTTGACTGATTGAGTTCAAACTTGGTATGAAGTTTAACCTTACAATGATATACCTCAAGAAAAATAAACGATTAAATCCAACCATGCGTTTTAAAATGGCGGCTGTTTGAAAATTACAAACCTAAATTACTCCAAAACCGTACATTATAACGAAAAATGTCAAGACACCTTTATTGTAGCCCTTTTGATTCCCTATCGGATGGTGTAACTGTCAAAACAATCGGATGAAGGATAATAGCTAAGTTAAAGGTAATGACAGCAAATGTCCATACAATATTGTAGTATTTTTACTGTGTTTGTATAGGATGCCGAGTTGAACAAACCAATTAGTACACATAACTTAACTGTCATCCTTCATCCGATTGTTTTGACAACTACACCATCCGATAGGGAATCAAAAGGGCTACAAAAAAGGTGTCTTGACATTTTTCGTTAAAATGTACGGGTTTGGAGTAATTTAGGTTTGAAATTTTCAAACAGCCGCCATTTTGAAACGCATGATTGGATTTAACCGTTTATTTTTCTTGAGGTATATCATTGTCAGGTTAAACTTCGTGCCAAGTTTTAACTCAATCAGTCAAACCGCTCTCTAGATAAGAATTATTTTGGAACAAAAAACAAAATGGCGGATATCTGGAAAACGAAGCGTTTTCGGACCTATGTTTATAGGAACTTTTTTCTTACTTTTTGAATGAGGAATCATATCCAAAAGTCTTGAAAGGTTTTTTTATACACCCTGTATACAAGGTGATTTTTTTAAGTGGGCCACCATTGAGTATTAATTTTACAGCAAACTTTAAATGGGGAACCTTTCCTTGTGTTTTGAGAAATTTAAAAATATGCAGTTGAAATATTAATAAATGGCCGCCTTTTTCCAATATGGCAGTCAACTTAGAAATTTCTTACGGACACCCGTATTTTTATGACGGTTTTGGGTTTTACATGCAATTTTAAGACTTTTTTATTTTTTGTGTTTTTTTTTTTATAAACAACCGTTTATCCGCTAGGAGCGCTGAAAATTTCAGAAACTCTTTTTTCAACAAATATTAAAGAAATAAAATTTCCATTTGAAAAACAATAAAATTTAAAGTGCAATATTTTTTACAATGGAATGTTAAAAAGCTGTTGAAATTTTACAAAAACTTTATTTTATACTAAAAACGTATTTAAATTCTGTTAAAATTTCCTAAATAACTTGCACGACTACTGTACCATTTTTACAGATTTCTTCTTCTGTCCACGCGTTACCAACGACGCACTTTCAGCGTCCGCAAATCTTGGGAATTTAACGCCCGGTTTTCAACGCGGAGCTATCAACGCTCTACTCATGAACCAGACCGCCGGGACTCGAACGTCACTGTTACAAAATCGTGATTGCGTAGGGTAGGCATCATATTTATTTCAAAAAGAATTACTATTTTGCTGTTATCACATTACGAATTTAATCATACATATAGTTTTTAATTGAATATCGACTACATATTCAAGGATCGATTAGTTTAAAATAAAATACACATTACTAAAAAGACCTTCTGGAGGGGGGGGGGGGGGGCAGGTCCAGTTCATCTCCCCATCGGTGCGCCACTGGTTATACCTTCCACGAAATTAGAGAGTTGTCATTTGACACATTAATTCTTTTAACTGATAAAAAAGAGGAGTAATGTTCTAGTTTGCGTACGGATCAAACTACCCAAAGGCCGTAGCCAGGAAACTTTTCGCGGGAGGGGAGTGGTTCAGGTCAGGATTTAAACCCTTTTAACACGTTCACTGCTAAGGACGCACATGTGTGCTTGACACTGAACACTATGAGAAGCGGCCGACGCACCGTGCATCGCACGCCAACAGCATATTGGTGAGTACTTTCAATACACAATGCATTGCGTGCTTCGCACGCCAACCCCCGTAATGGGAGTACTTTCAATACACAATGCATTGCGTGCTTCGCACGCCAAC
>JAGFPH010023142.1:0-12128 GCA_018207615.1 Philaenus spumarius
ATATAACCATTGCATGCTTACGCACACTTATCTAATATAACCATTGCGTGTTTACGCGCACTTATCTAATAGTAACCGTTGCGTGTTTACGATTACAAAACTTCATAATTTCGTGAAAGTTAGTTTATGTTGTATTTTGTACATACATCCCGAATACTGACTAACATTAATCTTTAATAATTCATTATTTATTTTATTATAATGAGACAAATCCTAATAAACTTTGGCCTAAGGATTATCTTATTTATCCCACAATAAATTTTATATGTGGATGCTATGTGTTATCTGTTGTTGATATTCCTTTTATGAGACATACATGCCCCAGTGGTAGGCCTACTGTACTGAAAACATATATATTTCAGTGAAAAAATAACCTTCTAAATCCATACCATAGCTTAAAATTAATAAACTATATTTTATGTTTAATACAACCTAAAAGCATCCGTTTAGAAATAGTTAATTGTCTTAACTATCCAAACAATTTTACTACAAAATGTATTTTTCAATTTAAAACTGTATATAAAATGTATCGTAAAAGTTGTGAACTGGAAGTATACACGAATATACTGGCTGTTTCAACTTGGTTCAAACTATTTATTGGTATGAGGGAATTCGGAGGGAAACATCCCGTGTCAGGTAGAAAAGAGGGCAGTTTGTATGTCGCCGATACCCCGGCCTGTCCCTTGCTTTTATACCTGTACCTTGTGGGGCAGTTTGTATGTTTGAAATGACCCAAAAAAAGCGGGGCAGTTTGTACGTAGCCAGTTTTTGTGTTAACACTATAATTAACGGGATACGATTATAGAGATAGGCTAATACATGCTCATTTATTACAGCTGATTAAATTTAACAATTCATTGCAAAATCTAGTTTAGATTATAAACTTTAAGGCTAAGTTTATAATTTCGATAAAATCAATACTCAAACCCTTTGAGTAGGGCCAACTAGTTAGATAATAAACTATTGTATGCTACTATTTTTACCTTTTTGATTTTCTTGTACTGGTTTTTCAACTTGACCTTTCGTCGAGTATTTCATCTGGTTGATAACATCGTCATCAGCATCGTGTTCTACATCAGGCGGAAGATGCGGAGTTCCATTTTGTTCTTGTTTTTGTAAATTCAAAATTAACTGCAAGAAATCAATTCGACTTGTCTCGCTATTTTGTCTGAACGTTATCGTTTCTTGTATAATGTTCGTTATGATTTGTATCGCTTTATCAGGCATCGACTTCATACGAAACCTTTTAGCGACCGAAGGCAGAAACGTCAAAAAAGCCAAACGAAACGCCTGTACTTTGGTAAGCGTGAAGGACAACTTGATAGCTTCGCGGTACTGTTTTGTTATTTCTTCGCCCTGCTCCATTTGCAGACCAAAAGCACAGCTGGTCTAATATCACGTCCAACGCAAAATTACTCATCAACGGTTTGGCCTCGACAGATTTCCCTCCTTGGGAATTTTCCGCAATCCATGTGTTCAGTTCTTCCCCACATTTGCAAATCTGTTCAAACATTCCTTTCAACTTACCCGATGTAAACGTTGGAGTCAGTTTGTTTCTCAGATAGCGCCAATCTTCCCCTTCCAAGTTGAACAAATTTGCACTTAACGGATCGTTTTCAGGATCAACCGGAAAGCCACGATCGTAAAAATGTGTAAAATCTTTAACGAGGATTTGCTGAACTAAGGCGGGATCTCTAATCATTAGTCCAGGTTTTCTCATTTCATAAAATCCTCCGTACCTATGACCCTTCAGTTGATAGTATATATCTTCATAAAGATCATTTAAATGTTTCTTACTTAAGAACTGATCTTTTAAGTTCCCAAAAAATACAACTGGTTTTACATATGGTATACCGCGATCTTTCCAATAGTTAAATGTTGATGTGAAAAATAAATAAAAGCATACTGCAAAAATAATAAAAGCCAGGACCAAATTGTAAATAACAGAACCTGATAAGAAAACCATTTTGTAGAAATTACGTACGATCTGTAATAAAGAAAACATTTCTTGTAAATTTAACAAATAAAAATAAATATCCTACTTTAAAAAAAAAATATTACAAACGAAAATATAAAACCATTAAAGTAAAAAACTGTTCAACATCAAAACCAAATACCAAAATAAATGAGTTGAAACTGAAATAATAACGTAAAATATTAAATGTCTTAAAATTATTTAATTTGATTATGATAGCAAATAATTTTTGTAATCCTTACATTATATTACTTCTCTAAAGTGTTTTTTTTTTGTCGCTAAGCATTATCTCCATTAATTCTTCATCAAAATGAATTATTCAAGCATCATTTTAAAGCTTATGTTCCCCACTATTGACGAAAAATAGACAAACAGCTTAAAATTCATGTTTTCGTTACAAAAATTGATAGATTTTGTATTGTACCTCATATGGTTCCTAATGAAAGGCACCATCTACTAACAGTCTGTTTATCTAACATGACAGCTGTTAGTTAGAATGTTTACATTCTATTTGCAAGTGTAATCTATCACGCAAATCAATCAAATTAAACCAACGTAAATAAATAAACGTAATTTACTTAATTAAACCAATCAGGTAAGTAGGCCTACACCTTACTTGCGAAATATTCGCACGGTTCAGCTAATGTAAACATATAATTTGTCAAATATCTGAAAAACATGTAATTTTTTGATTATTTGAGATAGTAATACTTTTTCCTTACTTCAGCAATACCGTAATATGTCAAATATATGAAAATATTTTCTTTTGGAAAACATTTATGATTCTGAAAAACAGGTTTGAGTGGAAGAATGGAATCGAAGTACTGTGATTTTACATCAACAGCGATTGTTGCGCTTAGACATTTATTCCCTTCATTTCAAGTGTGTTGGTGTCATTTTCACATAAAGTACCCTTAGAGAAAGGTGTAGTGATTTCGGTTTATCCACGAGGACAAGGGAAATGAAGGAATACTTCATATTCGTGCTGCGCTGGCTACTTTCAGCTAGAAGATCTCTTTGATGTCTGTCAAGATAAGTTCCTAATCACGTTCCTAAAAAGCTACGAGGGTTTTTGATTATGTTGTGAAGATATGCTTTTCAAAATGAAGCTCAACACTATAGTAGGATGAAACAAAAAAATAATCACAATTTTTAATCAGCGGCACCAAATCTTGCAATACAAATTTGTTGTGCAAAAACATAAAACTGTGTTTATAGAAAAATAATACCTAACGATTTAGAAATGGAAAGTTACTAATATTTGCTGTAAACAAATTACGGTTGTCCAATATGAATTCAACTAGAACACTTGTAGAAAATTTTATCGGTTTGTGACACTTTTCTCTAAGGTTTATAGAAAATTCTTAAAAAAAAACAAAAGTAAATTTATAAAAATCCTTCACATTTTCGTTATTATTTAGTAGACAAAATAATTATAATATGTATTTCAATTTGACATTTCTAATGCAGTCCACAATTTTAGATTTAAACTTTTATGTTAAAAAAGCAACAGTAAACCAATTATTATTTGAGAAATTTAGATTTCTTACTAAATATAGAAGGGGGGGGGGGGGGGTGAGGTGAAATAGAATCAGTATTAAGTAAATAACTTTACTGGAATAGTTTGAGTAGAAAGTCTTATACCGTACATAGATCACGTGGGCACCTACAGTAGCCTACAATAACATTAAGAGAAACAACAGGTGTTTTTTTATAACCTAGAATAAATATTTAGATTTCAGATTTTGACATGAGCAGTGTTTGAAAAAGTGAAACCGTTTCGAGAAATTCAATAATTTTGGTGTGCCTTTTGTGCTTGAAATAGCTTACTTATAGTAAACCAAAAGAGAAACCAGAAAAATGTTCGGAAAGTCCTCAGGGACATTATTTAATAACGATTTTCGTGTTAGAGCATCCTGGACTGTGGTGCACCATTTTATGATTGCGTTTTGAGATAACGACAATGTAGTTAGTCAAAAGTTAAATAAAATCATATAAAGCAATTCCCTAAAGTCCAAATTTAAGAACCTGAACTTACGTTGTTGACACTTGACATGTTGCAGAGGATTAGCACCATTTGGTTTTCTTACTTTTGCGTCAGACGATTTGGTTTTCAAATATATTTATGACTTAACAAAGACTGAAATATTTTATAATAAACGGTACCAGATAACTGCCACATACTTTCTCCCAGTTGAAACTTTATACCTTACCAAGAGTAGCATAGGAGGTGGTTATTTAGAACTGCAAAAGTAGGAAAATGTTACAATGGAAAATATAAGATGCATGTAACACACATCCATATTATATTATTATTATTATTTAAACTATTCGATCGATTTCGAACAAATTTGCACCAAACATGTCAATTAGGGCTGTTTAGGTTTCGAAAAATTTTGAAAAACAACCCCCTTTTTGGCCAAAAACTCCCAAAAATCTGTTATTATTATTATTACCTAAACGAGAATTTTTAGAAAGATGCGGTTTTTTTGCATATGGTAGGGTACATTAAGGGCTACAAATAAGCCAAATTTTATCAAAATCGTTAGAGCCGTTTTTGAGAAATTTTGATTTTTCTCGTTTTTTGGCAATGTTTGGGGGGAGGGATAAAACCCCTTAAAAATGCAAAATTTGAAAAAATAAAACAAAACGCCTAAAGATATTCCAGAACTACACCTACATACCAAATTTCATCAAAATCGGACGGTTGGTATGGTCTCCAGCTCTATACACATCCTTACAGACACACGGACAGACATCTCCAAAAACTACTTTTTTGGGTTCAGGGAGCACCAAAACAAATAATTCCACTAAAAATATTTTTGGGTTCAGGGAGCATCAACACAGATAATTCCACTAAACATTTTTTTGGGGGTTCAGGGCGCACCAAAACAGATAATTCCACTAAAAGTTCAAATTCGAAAATTTGGACGAAAACAATACTTTCTCCATATACTACGTATATGGTGGAGAAATTAAAAATCAATTCTCTCTTGATAACGTTGTCGCGGCAAACGGATGCACTGATTGATTCAGTCGTGCCAACTGCTGCACACAAATTACGTAAAAAGTTCTAACAAATGCTACTTACGAAACACTAAATTGCTTCGTTCAAACAACAATGCAACTTAGATTTGATGGTGGTGACTATCAAGCTAGTGCTTACCTTAAGTATTAATTTAAGAATAAAACAGAATAAAACCGTAAGTGTTAAGATTCTGTTACATTAAATTGCATTTATAAGTTTGTTAGCGGTAGATAATGAATAGCATTAAAATTGAACTATGAACATTGACTTCAACGCAAATAGCAAGAATGAGACAGCGCCGTAATGATTGTTACTTTCTCACTATACTATAGTATAGAGAAAGTATAGTGATCGCAAAAAAATCGATGTTGAGATTTTTGTGGAAATATCCGTTTTGGGACCCCCTGAGTCCAAAAAAGTGGTTTTTACAAAATGTCTGTCTGTATGTCTGTATGTATGTCTGTATGTATGTCTGTATGTCTGTATGTCTGTATGTATACAAAGCTAGAGAGAAAACTATTCGATCGATTTCAACAAAATTTGCACCAGACATGTCAATTAGGCCTGTATAGATGCACGAAAAAGGGTTTTGAAAATTTTTGAAAAACAACCCCCTTTTTGGCCAAAAAACCTCAAAAAAATCAGTTATTATTTTTTTATAAAAAAACGGCTCTAACGATTTTGATAAAATTTAGCTTATTTGTAGCCTTTAATGTGCCCTACCATATTCAAGAAACTGCATCTTTCTAAAAATTCTCGTTTAGCTAATAATAATAATAATAATAATTGATTTTTGGGGGTTTCTTGGCGAAATGGCGAAAACTATCCGATCGATTTCAAACAAATTTGCACCAGACATGTCAAGTAGGATTATATAGATGCACGAAAAACAGTTTTGAAAATTTTTGAAAAACAACCCCCTTTTTTTGCAAAAAACCCCAAAAATCAGTTATTATTTTTTTATAAAAAAAAAGCTCTAACGATTTTGATAAAATTTGGCTTATTTGTAGCCTTTAATGTACCCTACCATATGCAAAAAACCGCATCTGTCTAAAAATTCTCGTTTAGCTAAAAATAATAATAATAACTGATTTTTGGGGGTTTTTTAGCAAAATGGCGAAAACTATTCGATCGATTTCAAACAAATTTGCACCAGACATTTCAAGTAGGCCTGTTGAGATGCACGAAAAATGGTTTTGAAAATTTTTGAAAAACAACCCCCTTTTTGGCCAAAAAACCTCCAAAAAATCAGTTATTATTTTTTTATAAAAAAATGGCTCTAACGATTTTGATAAAATTTTGCTTATTTGTAGCCTTTAATGTGTCCTACCATATGCAAAAAACCGCATCTTTCTAAAAATTCTCGTTTAGCTAATAATAATAATAATAACTGATTTTTGGGGGTTTTATGGCCATAAAGGGGGTTGTTTTTCAAAATTTTTCAAAGCAATTTTTCGTGCATCTATAAAGACCTAATTGACGTGTTTGGTGCAAATTTGTTCGAAATCGATGGAACAGTTTTCTCTCTAGATAATAATAATAATATTTATTAGTTAATCTCCAACTTTAATAAAAAATCACCTCTCCTACCCCACCCTACAAGTCTCAGTGAATCTGTTTAATAATTTAAATATGTTTGTGAGAAAGTATGTGCCAGTTTCTGGTACCGTTTATTTTAATTGTGTTATTTACTTTAATAATAGGTTAGTAATTAATGATATGTTTAAAATTAATAAACGGGGGGTTGTATCCTTTATTTTGGTTAATTTTATGTAAGGGAGACAAACAACAACTCGAAATGAAGTATGAAATATTTATATTGGAATGTATAAAATAGAAAAGTTTGTTACATTTTTAAATTGAGGTTTTTGAACATCGAAGCTTGTAAAATTTTTGTTCTGACATGATGTGTTTTATTCATGTACGTTGTACATGTTGATTTATATCTCCTTCTAAACAATAATAGGCATTCTTGATATATTATTATTTCTTTTAAATGTTAGGATTAAGACAACGAGCAACTGTAGGGATAGTTTATTAAGATAGATATATCTGACAGGGTAAGTGTATGCTGTTCGTTTGTATATTTGTGTATATTTGTATGTGAAATGTCCAAATGTTAAATGAATTTCGTCCATGCCTTTCACAAAAATAAAAATTAAACTAGTAAACCCAGTGAAAAATCACAGTCAAATTATAAGATACACATCAGAAATACATCCTTAAAAAAAAAAAAAAAAAAAAAAAATTATTTAAAAACAACAGACTTTATCTACCTAACTGTGCTGAAGGGGATTTTTAACTCGGTAAATGTGTACAATTATAAAGATTTGTAAGCATACAACAAAACTGTAGGCCTATTTTAAAAAAAATGTTGTATATATATTTAGACATACATTATTATATATCTAAATAAAGATAAAAATATTATCTTTTAATTTTTTTTTTATTTCGTATTGATAGAAATTATGATTTAGAAATTATTAATGTTATAATGAAGAAATAAATAATCGAAAATGTTTATATGTTATACGAAGATGCACGAATGTTATCTAAGCTAAACAAATGAGTATATCTTCTTTAAATTTGTATAAATCAATATTTTTATAATAAAGGGTATTCATTTTATAACCTCAAAGCAAATCTTATAACGTATTATAGTTTACATTAGTTCTTTAACTCATATTTAAACAAATCAACGCCCCAAGACTTATATTATTGGTTGAAGTAGTAAACGTAACCGAAAAGTGTAATCTGTGCTAGGTTTTGTTTAAATATTATAGATGATGGTTGAAATCAGCTGTTATATTGGACATGTTACTCACGTACACTCGCTTTTATAGGAGTTGATTACAGCCATATTTTTTGTTAAAATAATTTTGTCTTGTATTTTTTTTTTTGTAATATGTAATTTATTATTATTATTAGTCTATTAGTTCAATAATAACAGACCATTGAATTAGGCTTTCTTGAAATATCAACAACAAATTTTGTAAATTGTTTAACTACCGGTAGGAAATGCGTTTTAATTGAGGTGTAACAACGTATACGTCCTGACAACTAGCTGTAAAAACACAACGGTTGATATTTCCATTAACTTTGATTCAAACAATTAGGCCTATGATTTAAACGTATAATAAACTTGTGAAAATGTTGTCAAATTAAAAAAGATTAAAAGCTTTCAATTTAAAATCAGTAATTTTTACTTACTAATTATTTTACAGTTTATTCCATCAGTAAATACAATTTTCTCAATAAAAAGTAAGGCGTGTTCTCAAGTTTATTAGCACTCGTAGAGAACGAATCTTTGTAAAAATCAACAACACCGGCTCAAACTCGTGCTTCAATTGCTGAATCTGGCCTAGCACGGCCTAAATTGTATCGACAGAGCTAATACGTAGTGCTTTGATGGGTTTATCATTGAACGACCTCGAAGAACACTTAATCTTTATTATTTGTGCGAGGGCAATGACAATGCAAATTCTATGCAAACATTGTGAAAAGGTAAACACTTGTTTGTTTTGTTTTATGCAGATGTTAGGGATAACAAATCATAGTAAACCTATAAATCATCACTAACTAACCCTATTGGAAAAATCTTAATTAAAATGTGATTCTAACATTTAAAATAATACAAATCTCTCTTACGGGAAACAATATACACATTTAAATGCAATTGCTATGGCAATGAAAAAATAATCTGACCACGCAGCTGAACCGCTGACGTGAGTTGAGCGAATTTCCAAAATTAATAGCGGTTTCAAACTATTTGGGAAATTGATCTACTCACGAAGGTGCTGCCAGCATGTACCAAATATATTGCCATCGGTCACCACGGTAAAAGCCGTGGATTTAATTCTGGTACTTTTACGGTATTTTACGTTTTGAATGTTTTTGGGGGAACCAGGTGGGCTATAAGGTCGCGTAAAGAACAGAATGTGCAGAATTATTTCGTATGTCTATTTTTTAAAGAAAACTTCATCAACATTTAACTCTAGTACGAAAAATCTCAAAAAATTGTTACTTCCGGTCAAAAATGTGGTCTACTTCCGGTCATTTTTTTTGGCTGACGAACTCGTCCAAACGACTTAAAAAACCAACCTGTGTACTAAATTTGGACCAAATCGGACATAAAATGCGTCCGTTAGATTGCGCACAATTATACACATGATACTTCCGGTTAAAAATGTGGTCTACTTAAGGTCAATTTTTTTGGCTAACGAACTCGTCCAAGCAACTTGGAAAACCAACCTGCGTACCAAGTTTGGACCAAACCGGACATAAAATGCGTCCGTTAGAGTGTGCACACATATATACATGTAACTTCCGGTCACAAATTTGATGTACTTCCGGTCAATTTTTTTGGCTGACGCACTCGTCCAAGCGTCTTAGAAAACCAACATGTGTACCAAATTTGGACCAAATCGGACATAAAATGCGTCCATTAGAGTGCGCACACCTATGTACATGTACTTTCGGTAAAAATGTGGTCTACTTCCGGTTAACATTTTGGCTAACGAACTCGTCCAAGTGACTTAGACAACCAAATTACGTGTGTACCAAATTTGAACCGAATCGGACGTAAAATGCGTCCGTTAGAGTGCGCACACATATATACATAAAGTTACTTCCGGTTAAAAATGTGGTCTACTTCCTGTCAATTATTTTGGCTAACCTACCAGTTTAAGCGACTTAGAAACCCAATGTGTGTACCAAATTTGGTCCAAATCGGACGTAAAATGCGTCCGTTAGAGAGCACACACACTCATATCCTTATATATAATTCTGTAAGCGAAATTTTAGATTCAAAATTGTGGGAATTTGGTAAATCGGAGGATGATGGGAGAGGTATCAAATTAAAGGTATCGATTCAAGGAACGAGGGAAAAATATAAGTTTTTTCTAAAATTAAAAACTAAGGGGTTTTTGAGGTCCCCGAAAAACGAAAAATCCCCATAAGAAATACATGAGAATTTAAAAACATCTGGTTTGTTTACATTAAAACATTTGGTATTAAATAAATAAATTAAAAACCTAAAACAGCTGTTCTGCAGTTTACTTTAAAACATTTGGTATTAAATAAATAAATTAAAAACATAAAACAGCTGTTCTGTAAAATAATAAGACAGTTAATGTAAATTATATTTGTATGCCCTAAAATGATAAATAAACACATGTATTTACATTTATTACCATAGCAACCAATTGAATAAAATAACAGATAATATAGCTGTTTGTTCCAATATTTCCATTAACAGCTGATATAAAAATTTGAAGCAATTATTTTTGTAT
Source organism: Philaenus spumarius (assembly GCA_018207615.1). Lineage (NCBI taxonomy): Eukaryota > Metazoa > Arthropoda > Insecta > Hemiptera > Aphrophoridae > Philaenus > Philaenus spumarius. The sequence goes on from JAGFPH010023142.1 coordinate 10,295, forward strand.
TTCTAGCTTTTAGGTTAGGGTTTTAAAGTGTAGACCTGAGCCTTGCTGGTTATTTTAAACATTATTATAACTGCTGTCATCAAATGTAAGAAATAATTTGATGTGAACATTTATCATTATTTATCATCTTAGTTTTTAGGTTATTATTAATCGTACAACTTTATTATAAATAAAACATAACATTTGTTTTTAGAAGCTTCCATTGGGGGTTGGCGTGCGGAGCACGCAGGGGTCTCCCCTAGTATATACATAAATATATACATATATATATATGATTTTTAATGACACCCAAAAACGTGATCTGGGGAACATGATCTGTGCTCATTTGCTACTCCCGACCTTGGGTCTTACCATAAGGGCCACTGCAATAGCTCATTTTTCCTATAGAAATTCGCTAATAATAATATTAGTGAAATGTACGTTTTCATCACTCCGTACCGAAAGTAGCTACTTTCGATGTCAGCTGGTAGCAACGAAAACGATCGTTTCCCAAGCTCTAATTTAGAGCAAGGGAAAAACGATCAGCTGATTTTCCCTTGCTCTAAATTTGTTTTCCCTTGCTCTCAATTAGTTTTCCATTTGCCCGCTACGCGCTCTGACGTCGCTTTGCCGTTTATTCTTATTGTTAGCCTTGAACTTCTAATTGTTACGTTGTTATGTAGGCTTATTATAGTAAATTTGTTATTATAAAAAAATGTTAATTGAGAAATATAATAGTTTGCATTTTACTGAGGTTTCTTCTTCAGCATTGTGTGTATTTTTGCGTCGTGATGAAAAGTACCGTTCATAACTTGTACCGAAAGTGATTTTCCGGCACTTGCTCCAATTATTCCCGTACTCGGCTTCGCCTCGTACGTGAAACACACTTTCACATGCTCGGCTTCGCCTCACACGTGAAATTCGATATTCCTGTGTTCGGCTCCGCCTCACACATGAAACTTGGGCGCGCACCGGAAAGTGCCACTTTCGGTACTAGTAATGAAATATACTATTTTTTCAGTCTTCAGCGGGACTTGCTACACCATTTCACATTCAACTCGTTTGCCAGTGTTGCGTTTTGTACATTTTTATTTTAATTCCTGTGAACTCGCGATGATCGGATAAGAAACAATACCAATTGAAGTTCCACTGGTAGATTTCAAAGTTCTCATTTACTTCCATAAATTAAGAACAAAACAAATTTATTCAACCATGCGCTAAGAGTTGCAGTGATCAAACTAAGATCAGAAAAAAACATTTCTGTAAAATAGTATAACTATTTTGAGTAAAGGGTAAATACATGGTTATTCTAAATGATGGACCCATTAAAAAAATCGTATTTATTAAACTACAAATCCAAAATTAACAATGTTTATACCAATGAAAAGAGGAATTTTCAAAGTTTTTTCCATACATTATAAGTGTGGCCACCGTCTAAGTGTGGCACGGCAAACATCTACGCGGTAGCCAAATGGAGATGGTTCCAGAAACGGCCGGTAGAGTTTTCGCGGCAATAGGCCGCCATTTTGTGTCACTGTTCAGTTGCGAGACGGCTACTGTGGAGCACAAGGTTTTCTGCATTATTGAGTTCGCAAAAAGTGACTCGCAAATTGTAGTGCAGCGGGCATTTCGTGCCAAATTCGGTTACCAACTAGAAAAAGCATTAGCCGTTGGTTTGAGCAATTTCAACAGACTGGAAGTATGTGTAAAGGAAAAAGCACAGGTCGACCGCGTGTGTCTGAGGATGATGTCAGACGGATTGAAAAAAGTGTTGTTCGCAGACCAAGTAAGTCTACCAATAGAGTTAGTAGAGAACTTTGAATACCCCAACCAACTGTATGGAAAGTTCTGAGAC
>JAGFPH010023143.1:0-12128 GCA_018207615.1 Philaenus spumarius
GTGCGAAGCACGCATTGCATTGTGTATTGAAAATACTCCCAGTACGGGGGTTGGCGTGCGAAGCACTGTGCGTCGGCCGTTTCTCATAGTATTCATTGTCAAGCTCACATGTGCGTCCTTAGCAGTGGACGTTTTAAGCCCCCACCCCCGGCCTGGCCCCCCCCCCCCCTAGAAAATTATATATGGGCGCCCATGTGTACTAAAGATATGAACATAAAAACAATCGCAATTATATTCGCTCTCATCTGGAAATGGACCTCACTATTGTTCAAACAGTTTTACCCTCTTAAATACTATTCACCATTTTTTGCGTTTAAACCGATCGGACGATATTTATAGAACTACGTACGCAATATTAAACTGTACGGTTAAATTGAATCACGCGGAACCCCGATTCACAGTTACCACCGAGCCACACGCACGGTTCCGAAACAAATCACGCCCAAACACCGCGTAAATCAAATTCCCCCGATTTACTGCAAAGCTATTAGTTTTACGTTCCGAAAATTAACCTCCCGACCTGCCCTAACGTCAGGCGGTGTCACAGCGGGACACCGTCACACCCTCAACACTCACTCCGCTGCACTGTGAACAAGCCTCGTTACTTTTAGAAACAATCAGCTGTTTATTGCAGTCGCTCGGGTTATGACCGTGGTTACGGTCGTACACGCGCCGTCATACATCCTAGTGTATTGGTGATCGCATTTTATTACTGCCTTACAGAGTATTCATTTTACGTTTGCCAACATTTGTATCTCGTAAACTATTTAATTGACGTGTAATTGGACCTGTCAGCGCGTTATGACGAACACCGCACGTCAACGTATTTCTATGCTAACTGTGCTACGACGTACTATAAACGTCCATTTGGTTTTTTACTTAAGACTCGGCAGGAGTGAAAAAATATTTCTGAGTGACCGCAGCGCTCCAAGAGGGAGATCTGTACACTACTAGCATTGAGTTTGTATCAGGGCTCTATAACAAGGGCTATACCATTTTGATCATTTACAGTGACCCAGTATCGATCGCCTATGACGTCACCATGCTGATACACACCAGCTGGTAATATTTAACTAATGTGCGCGCAGTCGTTTACTCGCTGTTGTAACTCAATGGAAAGGCTTCAGTAAAATAAAATTTAGATATTCTTAATCTACATAAAGTACGGATTCTAACAGTATAAAAAACTTTTATTTTAACAGGTATTTCGAATTTTAATAATTGAAAATATTTGAGAGTTATCACAGACTGACATGGAGAAGTTACTAAGCGAGGAAATTTTTTATTTTTGGGTTATAAACAAACTTCCAGCGGGAAAGCTGTAGCCAATGGATTGATCTGAACTATCCAATTCACCGATTTGTGATGAAATGATTACATCATTAAGAAATCGTTTTTTAAATGAGCGCGAGGAGGTGCCTTGCCGCCACTCCCGAAATACAGTTGTTTGATACGGGAATAACGTTTATGTGCATATTTCTTTGTTATAAAGTAATTCTTTTAATTAAATATGAAACTAATTTTTTTACGTAATTACGATTTTCTTTTTCCATCATTAATCTCTAATTTTATTTCTTTGAATGTACGTAATAATGATATTATTTTTTAAACGTTAACCTCCAACTTAACTTTTTGTGTCCACTTCAATAATATCAAATTTTAATTATAAATTATAATTAGTTTATGTTAAAATAAAATGCTTACTTTTTTCTAGCTGGCATAATTACCTGGGGACAAGTGATTTACTACATTACGTTAAAATAACAATATGTACATAAACGTTATTCCCGTATCAAACAACTGTACTTCAGGAGTGGCGGCAAGGCAACTCCTCGCGCTCATTTAAAAAACGATTTCATAATGATGTAATCATTTTATCACAAATCGGTGAATTTGATAGTTTAGATCAATTCATTGGCTATAACTTTCCCGCTGGAAGTTTGTTTATAACCCAAAAACAAAAAATTTCCTCGCTTAGTAACTTTTCCATGTCAGTCAGTGATAGTTCTCAAATATTTTCAATTATTAAAATTCGAAATACCTGTTAAAATACAAGTTTTTTATACTGTTAGAATCAGTAGTTTATGTAGATTAAGAATATCTAAGTTTTATTTTACTCAAGCTTTTCCGTCGAGTACAACGACGGCGCGCACAAGGAGTCCACTGCTCTAGAATCGCAGTTATCAGCACAGTGACGTCAGAGTGAAACTGGCGGCACAGTGTCGAGATCAAAGAAACGGTTTAGCCCTTGTTATAGAGCCCTGGTTTGTATACGTTTTATTCTTCCGTTAACAAATACAGGGCAGTTCTATAAAAACGGAAATTACAGAGTTACAGACATAACCCTGACTATGAACTTATTGAAATGCGCATGCGTGACAATGTACGTGAGTATGTGTTATTAAACACAGCTTTCTCTCGCACATTCGAAATTAACGGACATATTATTTTTCTAGTATTCCTCCGCGAACAACGAGTTGATGTGATAACCACCAGAGTGCAGGCTAAACACTCGAGGAACACAAATTCGGCGCGACATACTTCCGCAAAAACGCAAGATCATTTCGTCGCCAACTATCCAAATTCATTGAAATTATTTTTATTTGAAATGTCATTACACTTCGAATGTGGTGAGCTTTTTTACATTTTTGATATTTGCATTATTGGATAAGAAAAAATAAGTCAAGCGCAAGAACAAATTTAGTTAAAAACGAATTTAAAAAAACTAAATGATATCCACAATCGAACCTTGAAAACGAAATATTCGGAATAATTTTCTGATCACTATCACTCCAGTAGTCTTGTTACTGCGTTTCACATTGCTCTTATGGGAGTTGAAATTCAAGATGGTGGCTGGGTCTGCCGCATCAAGTAGTTAACACAAAATCATAAACTGTGTACGAATAATCAAAACTCGAAGAACGCGCAACTAGTCATATCCTGTCAGATCAACCACGGTTTGCTTTACTTCCGCCCTCTTACCGAAAACGTCTGCTCATGCTTTACGGTCTTTATACAGGGTATTTCTGAACTCTCTACCAATACTTTTAAAGCACTGTCTCCGTACTGTTGAAACTCTAACACGTATAAATTTGGAAATTCGCTCAACTCACGTCAGCGGTTCAGCTGTGTGGTCGAACCGTTTTTATTCAATTTGTTTATAATAAAAGTTAAAATTGTTAATTAAAAGTGTGTATTATGAGAGATATAGGCCTACTGGATTTTATTTTGCTCAGGTCTTTTTCGTGGATCATGATGGAAAGTATCCTTCACAACTTGTACCGAAAGTGCTTTACCTTCGATTCGGTGTTAGTAATGAAATGTACGGTGTCCTCCCACTTGCTGTAAAGGCCAGATGCAATAAGGGCCAGTTGCGGTCATATTGTTTTCACTTAAATTTTGAATTAGGTTAGGTTTAAAAAAAGGAACAAAATGGACTAGGCTCAAGCCAAGTGCGGATCTCGCGAGGGTACACGGCGCCCCCTCCGTGTTTTTTGGAGGTACCTGTAGATACGAGGGCAAGCAGTTCCACGTAGTAAAAACAGTGGACCTTCATAATATCTAAAGTGTATTCATCAATAATGAATCAAAAATACGCGGGGCGGCCTCATTTAAGTTGACCGCATCTGAGAGCACCGTGGCAGGCAGAACAACTTGCTTTACCACGTCTGGTACAGTTTTCCCATTTACCGCAAATGGGATGACCGCATCTGGCCTGTAACCAAAAGTACTAAATAAAATTCGAACGCTAACGCCCATCGTAACCACCAACAGATATGTACAATAAAATAATTAAATGTAAAACTTAAAACTAACGTTGGATCCTTCCCCTGGAGACGGTTCACGGTAGCAGCCTGTGGTAGATGGGTTGCTTGCTCTTCTCTATCACGTAAAACGAATGCGGTTTCCCGTTACCCGTGAAATACTTGTGCAGTATCTGCTTCGTAGGCCTCCGCGGCTTGTAGTAGCTGGTCTTCCTGTAAACGGTCATATCGTCGTCGGTGCCGTCCCAGGTGGACTGCTTCTTGATATTGAACACATCGCTGTCTCCGGCGATGATGGACATTTTCGACGTCGACCCCGTCTTCCTAGCGATCATCTGTTTCATGACCGGCACGTTCCAGTGGTACACCTTGGAGGGTTTCCCGTTGAAATGGAAATCCGAAGACAGCGTGTTCACGGTTTTCGTCTCCTTGTCCGGCTCCGAGTGGCCGTAGAAGTACGGGTTCGGCGGCAGTTTGATGATGAACATTTTCGAGTCCGAGACGTCTTTCTGGTTGTGCGTTTTACGCGACTGGCTGGCCAGGCGTTTCCTGTGGTGGTTGACGACCGGCGTGTGCACCCTCGTCAGACCCACGTGGTGCATTATGTCCTCGTTGGTTTTCCTTCCCTTTTTGTTCGTCTTTCTTCTCTTCGCGGGGCCGACGTCGTTGTGGGCTTCGACTCGCTCGGGCGTCGCTTCAGCTCGGACGGCTTTGGAAACGGTCGCCGAAGAGACGTTCGGATTCGTTACGGTCAGGACTCGTTTACTGCGCTCGTTGTCGTGAGGTCTGCCGACGACGACGATGACTACCAGGAGCAGTAGTAGGACGGGAGACTTTAACGCCATCCTGCAACACAAGAAAGAAGTCCAACGATTAGTCACAAAGAATATTAATAATAGTAACTTCTGACACAAATTATATAGGTAACGACATTTTACGACAGGGACACCTAAAGAATGACTGGTATGACGGACTGCCCCCTTTTCTCAAAAACGGAAGAGATAATCACAGTGAAATTTTACATGGCTGTAAAGCACGCTAACCCTCTTATATTCCGAACCCAACAATTATTTGATACATACACTTTAATTCGCACGTCAAGGGTTTAGGCGTGAATACAATTATAAAACAGTTCTGATACTTGTTGACGATAATTATAACACATATAAACCGTACTGATACATTTTAGACCTGCACAAAAAATGTAACTGTGTGCTTAAGACCAAACAGGAGAAATGTAAACTTTTTAAAAACACAAATTACGAAATGCGGAAGCACAATGTTTATTTTTTACACAACTTACGGAATAAGGAAGCACAATGTCTATTTCAGAGGTATTACTAATTAAAGTATACATTGTATTAACGTTAACAGATTAAGCCTATGACGTAGGACAATCAGTTACACTTATATAACCAACTCAAATATACTAAATTAGCAGTGCGATTGTGGCCCAACCGGCTAAGGCGATAGCGTATGGTGACGGACTCTGCAGGTTCGAATCTCGGCAAGACCAAAACTTTTTCAAATAGATGGAATAGAGCGTTTCACTTTAGGAGCGTTTCACAAAATGCACGGTGAAACGCGTGACGGTAAAAGCCGATTCAACCCCAGCAACAAGGAAACTATGTACTCTGCTATATTTTCTTAAGATAGATCATTGTTAGGTTAAACTTCAGGCCAAGTTTGAACTCAATTGGTTAAACCGTTCTCTAGATAAGAATTATTTTGTAAAAGAAACAAAATGGCTGATATCTGGAAAACGAAGCGTTTTTGGAAAACAATTTATTCTTGATTTTGTTTTTATTTTGACCCATAGAACCATTTACCGAAGTTTGACTGTTTACTTATGGAACACCCTGTTTATCTGTAAATTCATATTTTCTTATCCTTTTTTTTGTTGTTGTTAATTAATTAATTTGTAAAGCTAGCTATCGGCCATGACAATATGCATTGGTTAATAATTTCGCGCAATAATATATAGGCTAGTCATTTTATTTTTATTTTCATTTGTATAATCGTTTAGGTTTAATAAATGCATTTATTATTATTATTATTCATACTTCCACTTGACATTTAAATATAACTAACGAAATACTCTTTAATAGCAACGTTAATGGTTTAGGAATGTTTGTTTTGAGTTTCTAAGTTTGTTTTTACGGGATGCAAAACAAATTTCTTTTAAAGTTGATTATAAATGTACTTCCTTTCTGTCCCAACGTTAAAGTCTCTAAAAATTCCTATATTCATTTCAGCTTTTCTTGTTCTCAAAACCAAAATTCAAAGTACACATTTTAAAGTCTCGGTATGTTTAAGTACACAGCCCTCATATTTTGTTTTTATCTGATTAACTACATTATAAATCGACGAATACAATTTGTCGTGTTTTTTTTTGTGAAAATTCTCAAGGAACGTCTTCCCATTTTGTCTGAAATAATTTTATTCCGTGACATAACCTCACTTTATCCACGTTTATTTAGGCCTAACCATCGATGATGAACCTACAACAATGCGCTACCAACATCACAAAACGTAAAGCCATTAACAGCCCATAAAAGCAGGGCATCGAACGTTCACCTTCTACAATAATGGACACTTGAATTACAAAAATATTATTGTACGACGGAGGGCCGGACTTTGATTAGAAACAACCGAGCCCCTTTGTCCGGGTTTGATTAATATTTCTCGGACATGTGTTGTGGTTCAACGTACCCGGGTTAGGTTAGTGCCGGCGTTTTGGCAGCACTGATTAACAGCCGGGTATTAGCGGAAATTATTGCACCCGCGGTCAACCTGTATTTCTGGTTTGTTGACGAAACTTGAGCCTAACCTTTGACGGAATTTTAACGCAGTCTTTAGACGCTTCCTCGTGCTGAGGAATTTAATTGTGGAAGGATTAAACATTCCACGCTGCCTTATCTGGTGTTTATTGTTCTAAGAGTAAGTATGAAACACGTTATTTTGTAAGTGGACAGTTCCATAATACCAATAGATTAGTAAACTGGTAACACGAATCTTGGCCTTAGTGGCAATAATTGTATATGTTTGTGTTTTTGTAGTAGGCCTCGGTAAGGAAAAATAAATATACAGATGAAAATTTGATTGTTAACTCAATGTAAAACGAAAAATAATGTACTAAAGTAGGAGAGTAATATATTAAAAGGAGAGTAATGTATTAAAGTAGGATATTAATGTGGTAAAGTAGGAGAGTAATTTATTAAATAAGGTGAGTAATGTGTTAAAGTAGGAGAGTAAAATGTATTAAAGTATGATAGTAATGTGTTAAAATAGAAGCGTAATCTATTAAAGTATGAGATTAATGTATATTGCAGTAAGAAAGTAATATATTAAAGTAGGAGAGTAATGTGTTAAAGTAGGAGAGTAATGTATTAAAGTAGAAGATCAATATATATTAAAGAAATATATTAAAGTAGATGAGTAATGTGTTAAAGTAGGAGAGTAATGTATTAAAGTAGAAGATTAATATATACTAAAGTAAGAAAGTGTTATATTAAAGTAGGAGAGTAATGTATTAAAATAAGAGATTAATGTATTAAAATAAGAGAGTTATATATTAAAAGAAGAGTAATATATTAAAGTAGGATATTAATATGTTAAAGTAGGAGAATAATGTATTAAAGTAGGAGATTAATGTATTAAAGTAGGAGATTAATGTATATTAAAGTAAGAAAGTAATATATTAAAGTAGGAGAGTAATGTGTTGAAGTAGGAGAGTAATGTATTAAAGTAGGAGATTAATATATATTAAAGTAAGAAAGTAATATATTAAGAGTCTTCTATACCTTGCGTAAAACAGCAAAAATATGCACTTCGTACTATCGTGTTTCGGACGCCGTTTTTCAACCTAAAAAGTTGTGAAACATCTTAAATTGTTCTCAAAGGCTTTGTGCTTTTGTCTTATATCTTATAATTGAAAGAAATCGACGGCAACTCATTTTAATCAAAAGTTTAACTGAGTAAAAATCGATTACTTTTAACGCATTTTTTGGGAGTTTTAAGCAACAATTTCCATATTTTAAGCTAACACGTAATAGTAGTTTACGCAACGATTGTATTATGAAGGCCTTTAAGCCACGAGTGAGATGTAAGTTGGAACACGAGCGAAGCGAGTGTTCTAAATATCTCACGAGTGGCTTAAAGGCTGAATACAATCGTTGCGTACACTACTTTATCTACGACCAAAAATATACAGGCTATTTGATGTTTGATGTTGATTGTATATTTAATCATTGAATAAATAGACCAAAGCGAACTAGGTTTCTTATCTTGGGCCAATTCCTCAAAATACGCAATGAAAACATTCTCGGAAAACGAACTAACACCATTTCTAGTTTTCCACTCCGTAAACTGGTTATAAACCTTTTCATAACGAAATTTAGATTTTTCTGGCAACAAATTGTTCAGAGCCGAATTTGCTTTTGTATTAATTTCCTCTGGAGTTAAACAAAATTCATCACTATCACTCATGTTTGCGGAATGCGTCAACTCACGTTTGAGGTTAGTTACAATAACACACTAACATCCGGAACGTATGGGTACAATCAGCTGATGTACGAATAGCGTTATTTTTATTACAACTCTACTTCCGTCAAATGACGAGCTCTCATTGGTCTAGAGCCTATTATGTAAAGTGACTCCTGTTAGGTAATGATATCATTACCTAATCGGGTTGGCTTTTGGTTTGTAATGTACCTCTTTCTGATGTTACTTTTAATAGCGTTATTGGTGTTTATTGCAATGGTCGTAGATAAAACATATAAAGCCTTCTTTATAACTTAAAGTAGTTTCCCAGATTATTAATTTATAAATAGAATCCGAAACACATTATTACGAATGCATGTTTCGACGATTTTGCGGCTTCAATCGGAGACCATTCGTATTGAAATCATACGGCACACTCGGGAGTTTTCTCCAAGGTAAATAAGAGCCTTAAAGTAGGAGGGTAATGTGTTAAAGTAGGAGAGTAATGTATTAAAGTAGGAGATTAATATATATTAAAGTAAGAAAGTAATATATTAAAGTAGGAGAGTAATGTGTTAAAGTAAGAGATTAATATATTTAACTAGGAGAGTAATATTATTAGAATAGAAAAAAATAAAATATAATGCTGCCGAGTGGGTTAGTAAAGTAGGAGAGTGACAATTAATTTGTCAAAATATTATATTATTTTTACATGACAAACTATCTGTGCATTATTAAAACAAGTTGTTTTTAAAAAAAACTCAATACAAACTGGTTTATTTTAAAATTTTCTTAAAAATAGGTTAACATATATTGTTCAAGAAGATTAAAATAGGTGAGTAAGAATGTTCTTAAATTTCCTATTTTGTTTAGTAGTTTTTACGAAATCAATATTGTTCAATATAAAATACTCACGTAGGTACTAACTAACAATTAGTCGTTATGACATGTAGGCGATGTAAGCTATACTTATTGCTCAGTCTCGTTATCCACGGGACCGTATGTAGGCGCGCATAATGCGCATATAATTGAGTTAATCACTCCACCGCGCACACTCCGTTACTCGACATACGTTTAGAATTACACGGTAGGCCGAACAAAAAAACGGCGCTTCCTAAACCACCGGCTAATTCTATTCAATGAAAGGATATTCAGTGCGGTAAAGTTGGCAGCGAGTATTTAGTACTGATTCGGATTTAATAGGGTGGTTTCGTTAGCGGGGGGATTGCGATGCGGTGCAGTTGGTAGTTTGAAATTGATTTGGGTTTAATGTGTCTGGCGGGGCGCGATGGGAGGGGTTTAACGAAGGGATTTTTAATGTTGTACAGTTGGTAGTGTTAAGGATTGATCCGGATTTAATACAATGTCTGGGATCGTTGAATCGGTTTGTTAATCGTGTCTGGAGCGGCGAGTGGACAAATTAGATTTGAAAGTAACGAGAGGTACGTGTTAACGTCTTGGCTGGAAGACGATCTATAATTGATGTTTTCAATAACATACACTCTGCCAGTAAGAAGGCCGATTAAGAAGTTCAAATAAGAAACGCACCCTTACAATAATAATAATAACTCAAATACTTGCGTTGGAAATACAGAAATAAAACTAACTACATAAGTCTCTTAAAAGCTTAGAAATAATGAATAGGACTTGTTTTTGTTATTTGCTCCTAATGGTGAAAATGGGGTAACTACCCTTATACAATAAACATAGATTGTTATACCCACTGACAATTTGGCTTGGGGGGGGACTGTTCAGGTCAGAGTATACAGGGTGTATAAAAAAAAACCTTTCAGGACTTTGGGATATGATTCCTCATACAAAAAGTAAGAAAAAAGTTCCTATAAACATACTTCCGAAAACGTTTCGTTTTCCAGATATCCGCCATTTTGTTTTTTGTACAAAATAATTCATATCTAGAGAACGGTTTGACTGATTGAGTTCAAACTTGGTATGAAGTTTAACCTTACAATGATATACCTCAAGAAAAATAAACGATTAAATCCAACCATGCGTTTTAAAATGGCGGCTGTTTGAAAATTACAAACCTAAATTACTCCAAAACCGTACATTATAACGAAAAATGTCAAGACACCTTTATTGTAGCCCTTTTGATTCCCTATCGGATGGTGTAACTGTCAAAACAATCGGATGAAGGATAATAGCTAAGTTAAAGGTAATGACAGCAAATGTCCATACAATATTGTAGTATTTTTACTGTGTTTGTATAGGATGCCGAGTTGAACAAACCAATTAGTACACATAACTTAACTGTCATCCTTCATCCGATTGTTTTGACAACTACACCATCCGATAGGGAATCAAAAGGGCTACAAAAAAGGTGTCTTGACATTTTTCGTTAAAATGTACGGGTTTGGAGTAATTTAGGTTTGAAATTTTCAAACAGCCGCCATTTTGAAACGCATGATTGGATTTAACCGTTTATTTTTCTTGAGGTATATCATTGTCAGGTTAAACTTCGTGCCAAGTTTTAACTCAATCAGTCAAACCGCTCTCTAGATAAGAATTATTTTGGAACAAAAAACAAAATGGCGGATATCTGGAAAACGAAGCGTTTTCGGACCTATGTTTATAGGAACTTTTTTCTTACTTTTTGAATGAGGAATCATATCCAAAAGTCTTGAAAGGTTTTTTTATACACCCTGTATACAAGGTGATTTTTTTAAGTGGGCCACCATTGAGTATTAATTTTACAGCAAACTTTAAATGGGGAACCTTTCCTTGTGTTTTGAGAAATTTAAAAATATGCAGTTGAAATATTAATAAATGGCCGCCTTTTTCCAATATGGCAGTCAACTTAGAAATTTCTTACGGACACCCGTATTTTTATGACGGTTTTGGGTTTTACATGCAATTTTAAGACTTTTTTATTTTTTGTGTTTTTTTTTTTATAAACAACCGTTTATCCGCTAGGAGCGCTGAAAATTTCAGAAACTCTTTTTTCAACAAATATTAAAGAAATAAAATTTCCATTTGAAAAACAATAAAATTTAACACGAAGTGCGATATTTTTTACAATGGAATGTTAAAAAGCTGTTGAAATTTTACAAAAACTTTATTTTATACTAAAAACGTATTTAAATTCTGTTAATATTTCCTAAATAACTTGCACGACTACTGTACCATTTTTACAGATTTCTTCTTCTGTCCACGCGTTACCAACGACGCACTTTCAGCGTCCGCAAATCTTGGGAATTTAACGCCCGGTTTTCAACGCGGAGCTATCAACGCTCTACTCATGAACCAGACCGCCGGGACTCGAACGTCACTGTTACAAAATCGTGATTGCGTAGGGTAGGCATCATATTTATTTCAAAAAGAATTACTATTTTGCTGTTATCACATTACGAATTTAATCATACATATAGTTTTTAATTGAATATCGACTACATATTCAAGGATCGATTAGTTTAAAATAAAATACACATTACTAAAAAGACCTTCTGGAGGGGGGGGGGGGGGGCAGGTCCAGTTCATCTCCCCATCGGTGCGCCACTGGTTATACCTTCCACGAAATTAGAGAGTTGTCATTTGACACATTAATTCTTTTAACTGATAAAAAAGAGGAGTAATGTTCTAGTTTGCGTACGGATCAAACTACCCAAAGGCCGTAGCCAGGAAACTTTTCGCGGGAGGGGAGTGGTTCAGGTCAGGATTTAAACCCTTTTAACACGTTCACTGCTAAGGACGCACATGTGTGCTTGACACTGAACACTATGAGAAGCGGCCGACGCACCGTGCATCGCACGCCAACAGCATATTGGTGAGTACTTTCAATACACAATGCATTGCGTGCTTCGCACGCCAACCCCCGTAATGGGAGTACTTTCAATACACAATGCATTGCGTGCTTCGCACGCCAAC
>JAGFPH010023144.1:0-12127 GCA_018207615.1 Philaenus spumarius
GATATTTACGTAGGCGCCTTGAACGACAACACGCTAACAAACCTTCCTGCTTCGCGTCACTCCGTCGACTGAAGTCATGGCAACAGACGGCACGGCGCACCGTATTACTTCCAACTTCTACCGCTACGCTGCGCTCTACGCAAGGGCTTTAGGAACTTAAATTGAAATCGTCGACGTACTTTTTTTTAGTAGGCATACTTAAAACTTTGCAGTCGAGTTAAAGTCTTACATTCTCGTTATTTGCTCGATCATGTTATGTCAAAATTATTAAAAAGATACGTAAATTTACAAAGTTTGATTACAAGTTTACAAAACATGTCAACTAGCGCGGTATCACAAACGAAAATTCTAATTTTTATAAAATGCTATTAATAGCCAAATTAGTTGAACAAATATATCATTTAAATTTACTGCAATCCATGTATACAAACTTACCATAATATAACTAAATACTCGAAAGAAATAATTCAAACTTACATGGAGATTCGACCCCTAAGCATTAAAATAATCCAATATTCAGAAGTATTTCACAAACAAATATAAAACTAACAAAAACCCTAATTTAATGACATATTCATAGTAATATAGTTTAGCCGATTTTAGTAGTTTGGTAAAATTGTTTAAAAAAAATATATATATATATATATATATATATATTTGTCTCGTAGCACTATTTGTTGATCTTGTGTCAGTTAACATTAATTGTTGATCATTTTGAAACGCTTATAAATTAAGTTCTAATTATAGTAGAAAGCTAATTTTGACACCATTCAATTCAGAATGAAAAACCGCATATGAAAAGTATCATGTATAGTTATATATACAAAAAAATTGACTTAATTTTAACAACACATTGTTGATCCCAAAATTACCTTCTTTGTTGATCGAAGTTCGTTTTTGTTGATCTAGCTTATTGATCAACAAAAAACTGTTAAAAATATGTTTGTGTTTGTATACAGCATGTCCTATAAGTAAAGTAACAAACTTCGGGAAATGGTTCTGTAGGTCAAAATAAGGAAAAAAGTTTATATAAACACAAACCCGAAAACGCTTCGTTTTCTAGATATCCGCCATTTTGTTTTTTTTACAAAATAATTATTATCTAGAGAACGGTTAGACTGATTGAGTTCAAACTTGACATGAAGTTTAACCAAACAATTATGTAGTTCAAAAAATATAAGCGATTAAATCCAATCATTATTTTCAAAATGGCGGCTGTTTGAAAATTTTAAACCTAAATTACTCAAAAACCGTATATTTTAACAAAATATTTCAAGGGACCTTTTTTGTAGCTCTTTTGATTTTCTATCGGATGGTATAACTGTCAAAACAATCGGATGAAGGATAATAGTTCAGTTATGTGTAATAATTAATTGAGGGCTAAAAAAAGGTGTCTTGAAATTTTTTTGGTTAAAATGTACGGTTTTTTAGTAATTTAGGTTTGAAATTTCCAAACAGGTGCCATTTTGAAACTCATTATTGGATTTAATCGTTTTTTTTTTCTTGAGATACATAATTATTAGGTTAAACTTTATGCTAAGTTTGAACTCAATCAGTCAAACCGTCCGTTCTCTAGATAAGAATTATTTTGTATAAAAAACGAAATTTCAAAGATCTAGAAATCGAAGCTTTTTCGAGCTTGTGTTTATATGAACTTTTTCCTTATTTTGACCCATAGAACCATTCCTCGAAGTTTGGCACTTTACTTATGGGACACCTGTACAATAGTGTTCCTTTGTTGTTTTTTTTATGCATTGTGCATGTTATCATAAATTGTTGTGTGAAAATAATATATTAATAATAACTTTTTAGCACTTTATGTTGCAATTTTCTACAGATACTACTAGTAAATATAACACAGAGTAAATAAAACTCTTTCGGAAAACGTGTTATCTTAATAATGGCTAAAACTAGAAACGGGAAGTTTGTTAAGAATGTTCTTTCTTTCATATGAGATGGTGGAGAATTGAAGTTTTATTTAATTAATTTAAAACAGCATTATTTTCCGGAAACCCTATCCCGGCTATTACTAAAACTAAAACAATAAAATAAAAATTTAATTTATGTTTTTTTTATTTTGTAATGTTGAAGGTATCGCAGAATTAAATTCCAAGTTATCATTCAACAACGTTTCTTAACTCTTTTGGAAAACTCTTTACTATAGTTCAGCTTAATAAAAAATGGAAGCTGTATATTATGGTCGGAGTGTTTTGACTTTGCCATAAACCAGGAAAACATCGTTTAGTTTTTTATTTAAAAACAGAAGAAAATTTTTTTGGAAACAGTTTTGGAAAACTAGTTACGATATCTGCATAGTGGCTAAAACTAAGGATGCAAAAATATTTGTAGAAATGTTTTTTCTGCGCCTTTGGAGATAACGAAGGATACCTATTTTTAATTAATAATTTAAAAACGGAAGAAAATATTTAAATCCTTTCGGAAAATTTTTGGCTATATTTCATTGATGACTGAAGTTGAAAACTTACAATTTGCTAGAAATGTTTCTTTTTATGCCGTAATACATTACACTAATTACACATTTTGACAATTATTCTTAAACTGCAGAACATATGAAAACTCTTCTGAAAAACTCGCCATCATACTTAGTAACGGCAACAACTAGAAACGGAAAATTTGATAGGAATGTTTTTATTTTGTGTCGTTAGAAATAACTTTAATAAATGTTTTAGTTATTTATTTTAAATCGCAGAAAATAAGAAAACTTGTTACTACATTTCAGCAACTGTTAAAACAATAAATTGTAATTTTTTTAGGCACTTTTTAATACCGCAGGATTAATGATTAGCTATTTTACAATTTATTTAAAACGGAAGGAAATATTAAATATCTTGTGGTAAAAATGATTACTTTATCGCAAGAATTACTTCCTATAGAATTGGGTACAGAATGTTTGAATGTGAGTTTTAAGTCTCTCGTCCAGTCTTCTACAGTTAGAACCAACATCAGAGTTAATTATGTTTTTACCTATGGGTACTGATGACTGACACTCGATTTACTTATGCACTATGCTGCTACTCAATTTGTGTTATTCTAGCACAAACTAAAGACCTTTTGTTCTTTACCAACAAGAAATATATATTTTTTTAAACACTCATTCTAAAAAAATTACTTTTTTGCAAGAATTATACACAAAAGTCTTATGGGAGTGCTATCAGAATAACTAATCTACTTAACACAGAAAAGTATATGTTTTAGTATTGTCTCCTTTATACTATATGTGATAGCCATGACCGGATTTTTATTAATTATTTCTACATGAATATTTCTAATCCTGTAAGCACAATTATTTTTTAAAGATAATTATTTTTATATTTATCAATTTAAGAGAAAATCCTATTTGTGAAGATGTAATTTCAGTACTATAGAAAACAGAACAGTTCAAATATTTATGTCAGACTTATTATTCACATTTACAATGTTTGCATATTATCCTATTTCAAAACAGAGCAAATTAAAACTAGTTGAGTGTGCCTGTCTCAAGGATAGTAGAGTTGACTCCATAACAATAAAAGATTTTATTCGTGGAAAAACAACCAACTCTTTCTGAATTCTACAGTATTAAATTCTTAAAAACTAAAGTAGATTGCATTAAAACTATCAAATATTAATTTATAGCATAGTCCAAATACCTATTGTTACCTTTGCCGCACAATGGGTAGTCATATTTATTAGCCCTAATAAAACAAGGAAATGTCGCTCAAAGAGGGGATGTTAGGTGGTCAGGTACTGGTGAGGTATCTTGGTAAACATCCAAGGGATGGTAAGGGTCGTAAACACTTAGGCTTGCACTGTGGCCTACAAGTATTCAATTATAACTATTTTGTAGATTAACATTACTGACAAAATTATTTATTTTAGGGTAAGGAATTTAATTCAATTGTTTAAAATTTTTAAATATAGGCCTATATGTTCTCGCTGATGGTGCTAGATTTCGTTTGATTGTTTCATTTAGGTGAGGATTGATCAATAGATAAAAGTTCGTACAAATCATGAAAAAGTGATCACTAAATTTAGAAATAAACAATTACATTTTTTATGTTAAATACGAAAATACATGGAGGGGGAAAAGTCTGAGAACGGCTTAAATATTTGGTATATAAGGAAAATTTTAAGGTAGTTGTGATTGAGGACCTACTCTATGTAAATTGCAATTATATTCACAACGGTTTAAGATATGGATGTGCGGGTTTTAACATTGATTTTCTCTTACATTTTTACATTGAAATTATGTATCAGATGACCACTTTATTATTTATAAAAAAGTTACATTCAAAAAGGCAGATCCAAGATGGGAGAACATTTTTTTTACATAATAATAAAATAGTATTTTTACATAGAGTAGGTTCCTTAATCATACCTACCTTCCAATTTTCCTTACATACCAAATATTAAGCCATTCTCAGACTTTTCGAACACCCTGTAATTATAAGAGTATACTGCACTTAAAGCATTGATACTATCTCGTCTTAACATATAGATCAGCGTCGAAACTTCACCAGCTTTCAAACATGTAGTGTTGGTGAAAAGTATTTAACGGTTTTCTTATGAACACCTTTAAAATCAATAAACGGTACCAGGAACTGGCACATACTTTCTTACAAACATATTTAAATTATTAAACAGATTCACTGTGACTTCATAATTGTATGTGGGGTAGGAGAGGTGATTTATTAAAGTAGGAGATTAACTAATAAATATTATTATTATTATTATCTAGAGAGATAACTATTCCATCAATTTCGAACAAATTTGAAACAAACACGTCAATTAGGCTTGTATAGATGCACTAAAAATTTTGAAAAACAACCCCCTTTATGGCCAAAAACCCCCAAAAATCAGTTATTATTATTATTATTAGCTAAACGAGAATTCTTAGAAAAATGCTGTTTTTGCATATGGTAGGTTACAATATATAAAGGCTACAAATAAGCCAAATTTTATCAAAATCGTTAAAGCCGTTTTTTTATAAAAAAAATAATAACTGTTTTTTAAGGGTTTTTTGCCAAAAAGGGGTTGTTTTTTAAAATTTGTCAAACCCGTTTTTCGTGCAACCATACAGGCCTACTTGACATGTCTGGTGCCAATTTGTTTGAAATCGATTGAATAGTTTTCGCTCTAGCTTTGTATACATACAGACAGACAGATTTGATCAAAATCGTTAGAGTCATTTTTGAGAAATTTAGATTTTTCTTGTTTTTTTGCTATTTTTGGGGGTTAAAACACCTTAAAAATCAAAAATTTGAAAAAATGAAAAAAACGCCTGGAGATATTCCAGAACTACACCTACATACTAAATTTCATCAAAATCGGACCGTTGGTATGGTCTCCAGCTCTGTACACATCCTTACAGACACACGGGCAGTCATCACAAAAAAAAAACACATTTTTGGATTCAGGGAGCACCAAAACATAATTCCACTAAAAATATTTTTGGATTCAGGGAGCACCAACACAGATAATTCCACTAAACATTTTTGGGGGGTTCAGGGAGCACCAAAACAGATAATTCCACTAAAAATTCAAGTTCGAAAATTTGGACGAAAACAATACTTTCTCCATATACTACGTATAAGGTGGAGAAAGTAAAAATCAATCTAAAAATACTAAAACTTATTATCCAAACATATACTTGCAAAATATTGTTTACAGTATTAAATACAGACATACAGACATACATACAGACATACATACATACAGACATACATACATGAATACATACAGATATACAGACAGACATTTTGTAAAAAAACATTTTTTGGACTCAGGGGTCCCAAAACGGATATTTCCACAAAAATCTCAACATCGATTTTTGTTTGCGATCACTATACTTTCTCTGTACTTATAGTATAGTGAGAAAGTAAAAGGGTTTGAATCATTATTATTGTATTTTGTGTAGCGCTAGTCTATACGGTTTGTTATTAAATAGGTTCAGTCCTCTTTCAATGTAGTGACATAGTATGTTTAATTTTTTAGCACACAGTATTACATAATAAAATTAGTAATATTTAGGTAGTTTTTACAAGGAATGTATCATTACAATAAACAAGGAGAAACATCAGTGAGCTTCGCATGCATATTATACCCTTATAACCTCTGCTCAAGTATTTTATAAACTTTTGCATTAAACTTGTAAGTACTCTAACTAATGATAATAAATGGGATTAATTGTTTAAATCAAATTACAGTATTAAGTAAATGATATATAACAAGAATTATAAGAACTGTTAAAAATAACCAGCATAATTTAGGTTCTCTTCAATATAAATCTAACCTATAGACTACTCAATCAATTATTAATTAATTGATTGAAATCATCTGTTAATTGAAACAATATAAGTAACAGATGATTATTGTACCAACACTTAACATCGTCAATGTGCTCTTCTATGTCTTTTATATAGTAAAATATTTGTTTTAAACTATTTTAAATTTTTGCCCATAAATTTTAAATATTTGGAGATATAACCAAACTTTAAAGACAAAGTATGTATATGTTTAAAAAGCATTATTTGGTATTTAAGTAGAAATAAGTAGTATATGCACTAGATCTGATTGTTAGGTAATAATTTTACATTTTGTCATTTATGTTTATCAAAAATTTTATATTATTACTGTTAGAAACTTGAAGTGAAGTACTCGAATTAAATTTTGATAGAACTCCATATATCATAAGCAAAGTTTGGTAAAATTGTTAATTCTGAGTAAAACATAAAAATACAAAAATCAATTATGAAAACCTATTACGACCGCCAACTTAAAACAAAACCATAAAATCAAAACTTTTAAAATGTTCTTTTAAAAGATATTTATAATAATTGGGTAACTCTCAACTACAGTAAATATTTCTTGAAAAATCACAACCACGTCCATAATATACTTTTTTTGAAATTGGAATTTGAAAACAAATATTTCTCTTAGATTAATTTTAGTTGCAAAATATTGAAGTTTTAGCAGAAACCAAGCTAAACCGATTCTGGTATTAAAATTAGTTTCTATAACGATGGATTGACCATCGTCAATCCATTTAAAACAGTTTTGTTGAGATATTTGCCATATTAGATCTGGTTAAAAAAAAAATAAATAGGAACCCAGAACTAGAATCTGGAAAACAAAAACCTAAGTATAAAAGAATGAGAGAAACCACTGTCACAAGGCACCGGCGTACAAAGAATGAATCTTATTTTTTTTAGGTAAGTCAACATAGGTCTAGTTTTATTTTTTCTATTTAGTTTGTACATGTGTTAGTTCTTTACTAGACAACGAGAGTTTATTTATACTCTCAAAATGTCATGCATTACTTCCTATACAAAAATGATTGCAAATGTTGTAACAACAACCAACAACAAAATGTAATAATAAACCGATTAGTTTACTGCATATACGTAAAGTTCCCAGTTATACTACTTTCATTTAAATGTTTGGTACTCATCGACTATTTAAAAGCTTAAAACTTTTAATTCATTATTTAAATGTGTATGGTATAAACCATATTGAAAATCAAAATAATATTATAGTACACTTGCATATCTATTTTATAACAGAAAAATTATTGTCTAATTATTGTACATCTAAAATTATAGTCATTTTAAAATAATCACGTAGTCTAGCCATAATTAGAACTTCTATTTTCCATATGTTGCAAAGAATAAACCATTTAAAATATAATAATATCAACATATTATATCCATTTGTTTTCTTATACCCCTAACATTTGAATTTACACAGTTAATATAGCCAGGTAATAAATGTCAATACAATTATATCTTTAGCTAATTAGAAGCGCTCTGTAGATATCTTAAATACTCCCCCTCAAAATGCGCACTTTGTTGGTGACTTCTCTTAAAATCATTTATATACTTCAAATGAAATAATCAGAGCGCCCCTACAGCATTTAAATTATAAGTTTATCTTATTTTGATGGTGAACACTTTATACTGTATTTCATATTGATAAGTTCACTACAGTCAGATAGATTTAATGTAAGCTTCATTACGGTATATACATTGTAATTTAAGTCATTAGCACAAGTTTGGAATATTATCGTCAAAGTCAAAGTTTTGTGATATAAAGTCAGGGTTTAGAAAATAAAATATAAGAAGAGGGTAATGTCCGTTTTTTGGTAGTTAGAATGCCAGAGTTCGGCTTCTTACTTTTAATAGTCGTGGATGACAAATGATGACTATTTTGAGCCTTAGGAGTGCGTTTATAAAAAAGGAATTTAATTTAAAAAACATACACCGCATCTAACAACCTTCTGAGCAGTGCGTACTAGAGCAAACGAAACAGTTCAGCCAAATACTGAAACACCACAATTTCTTTTCTAAAGAAACTAAGGAGAGTGTTTTTTCATTTTTCATTTAACTATTGGAAAAGTGACCAAATTCGATATAGAATGAAATTATATCATAAATTATATTATAAACGGGAACAAAAAATATATAATTATATTATTAAACGATACTAGTAAACGAGCTACTATACAATGATGATACCTATGTTTGAATTAAAAATTTCTTCAAAGTTGCATCCACTACCAAAATATGCCTTTTAGAGTTCTAAAATATGAAATAATATTTTATGTTTAGATTTTTTCATTTCAAAATAGTTAGTTTGCTCACTATGGTATTAGTATGGTGGCCTGTTACACTTTGAATATGTATATTGAATTGTTTTTTGTTGTTTTTTTCTTTAAAATACTACATGAAAGCTTAAAACATTTAATTAACTATACAAAGTACAGTATAAACCTTAATAGAACTAAAAATAATACAATCATAACTAAAGTTATCATTATTTGTGCAATTTATAGAAAATTAAAATTATTGATGTTTTAAAATAACGAGATATAGTAAAAATAATAAACATTTACCAGATTAAGTAATGATTCCGAAATTTCTAATAAATAGTAATCGCAACATATTTATATTTTATCTCTTTTACATCTCTTTAGTTTATCTCTATGAATTAAAATGTTTATTCATCCTTAGAGATGTTAAATCCACCTGTAGAGAAAGTATTGCAAATTCTTTTAAAACTTTTTGATTTTTTCATAACAAAATTATTGTTCTTTGGAAATGTTTAACAATGCATGGATGCTTTACAAATCCATAATATAAATTTGAATTTATTCAGGCTATCAAACGTAACATATAGTTAAGGAGCTTATAATATTCGCCAAAACTTAATATTTTCCCGTTTACTCAACTATGTTATTGACTCTTAAATTAAGCTCTTTAAATTAAAATGACAAAAACATTCCTTATGATCGCCTATTTTAATTTACAGCTTTCCTTCAACTATTTATATTGTTTCTTCTTATGATATTTCAAAAGTCGCATGGAGTATTGTAATGTAACAGTATTTAAAAATGGCATGTACTTCAAATCACTGACTTCTTTAAATCAACTTGTTTCTAAATGTTACAACTACAAGACGAGATGTAAACTTATGTCTAAATACGTCTAAAATGTGTCTAAAATATGTCTAATCAACCATTAAAGAAATTAATAAACAATAAAAGATATTTAAAAAAACCCTTCTCTATTTCCTTAAAGATCCAATGCTGGCTGAAATATTTGAGAACTAAGTTGTTCAGTTGTTAAAAGTGAAAGCCAAATCACAAGACTAGCTGCTACCTGCCCTATCTCCTATTGTCCTTAACGCACCCAAAACGTTCCCAATAACTATTTAGTTCAGAGTTTTCTACATATTTGTCAATGGTCAGTTTGTTTCATTTGACCAATTTTGTAAAAAATATGAAGAACAATTTCATCCTAGGTTAGGTAAACTTATATTTCAATTACAACTGGAAATTATTTGCCATTAAATTAATTCCACTAGCATCGTTGCTTCAATGTTCTCTACTTCTGTTTCCATCGTAACGATTTAAAATGGAAATTGTAAAAAAAAACTTAAAGATTGAAATGCTGACGTGAAAATTTTTAAATTTACAATATTTCCCTTACTATTTTATTTTGAGTGTAAAAATTTAGCAAGTGTCTGCTGTTACAGGCACAAAAACGACGCGGCGGTTTTAACAAAACGTTTTACTTTTTTTTAATAAATGCTCAATCTCGTTTTGAAATAATACATTAAACATGTATAACACACCAGAACAGTTTTACAACCAAATAAGTAAATCAATGTAATCGTGTACTGATAAATTTAAAATATTAAAATTTTATGTGAACTAATTTCAAATCGTTACTTATTTGGAAATATTACAACAAACCAAAAAGCAGGACAAATAATACCTATAAAATACACTTATCTGTACTATAAATGATGTCATCCATCTAATTCATTGATATTCACGAACTTCAATATTTTACTGCATGGTAAAATAAGTTTGGAACACATATTTGGAAATAAAAAATACTTTTAAATGTTGAATACAAAGAATTGGTATAGCTAATAGGCTACTACTGATAATTTTCATTGTATACTTTGTCTAAACAGAAATATTTTGTATTAAAACCAAAATGTCTTGGAATCTTATCTAGATTTTTAACCGATGCTGTTGATAAAAAAACAGTACTGAAGCAGTATTCGCATGAATTGCTTACACACGCAGTTGGTTTTAGTTATTATTTTTGTATTTTGCGTATCAAAAGGCTTATGCGATCTGTTATTATAAAATAAGTATTTTTTCGCTGTCATAGCGTGTTTAATTTTTAAGCATACTAAATGACAAAACAAAATTATTTGAGTTTAAAAAATGTTCAACAGTTTTTAGGTAGTTTATACAATGATTAAATAGCTATATTTTGTTAAAAATATTTGCATACTGGTTTAAAGGCCATGCATTGTACTAAACAGTGGACAAACAAGTGAATATCTTCTGGTCCGTAGAAGCTTTTTGCAACCATTTTAATATACTAGGGGATATTTTTGTGTTTCGCACACAAATAGTATTTATTTTATGTATTTCAAAAAAAAATCTCCATTTTAGAAGTGTAGCTACTGTTTAAATAATTTTATGTCATTGTTCTTTTACAGTTAGTTAATGTATCAAGTTTATGTAAATTTAAACTAGGAAATAACTTTTACAAAAATATGAAATCAATCAAGTTTAATATCTATATGTATTTCAAGTATTTTCACGACTAAGCAATAATCAATTCAAATGTAGCTATAATTAGTCGTTACACAATATAACAGTTTTCAAATTTTTAAATACAAAAAACTGTTACAATAAATGTAATTATTGTACTTCCATCTTCCATTTTACATACATATACAATAACATACAAATAAAACTAAAAATTTCGAAATTTTCTATGATACTTATTTATAATTTTCCTATTTAATCAAAAAGTATATTTGAACTTAAATTTTGCCTATATTTGTCATTCGACTACTCAAATACTTATCAAATACTTGTTACAAATCTGTTAAATACTTATTAGATTTCGTCAAAATAGTTGTTCTTGAAAGGAGTATAAAAATGCTTGACCACTCTACAAATCTGTACTAACTATATGGTTAAAATTTTACTTGTCGTAAGTTGTCATAGTGTTTCATTTGTGAGCATACTAGCTGATGATAAAGCAAACAATATTTTAGTTTAAAAAATAACCAATGTTTAGGTAGTTTTTTCAATGGGTTTATTTATATATATCAAGCTATATTTAATTAAAAACTTTCATTTTAGTACAGATTAAACATATTTTAATTCTGGTCTGTATAAGCTTTCGTAATCATTGAATACACTAGGAAAAAATTAGTTTGCATCGCACGCTAACCCCCTTACAACTTCCTAACAAGTATTTTATAAATCTCTTATAATAAACTTATAGGTTAGCCTAATCTAAAGATGGTAATTAATATTAAATATCTGAATCAAATTATTAGGTAAATGAAATAAAAAAATCTTAAGGAAGTTTAAAGGATATATATAAGTTTAATCACAGATATAACCAATACATGAAAAATATACATAATTAAAATTGATCCAAAGTATACAATCAGCTGTTAATTGAAATATAATAGTAAACAGATGATTAATGTATCAGCACTGAACTGATGTTCAATGAGATGATCCATACATTTTTAAAAGTCAAATAGCTTTTTTTAAACTATTTTATGCTTAAAATTTCTTTAAATT